>VXAZ01002838.1:3500058-3652094 GCA_013399875.1 Gymnorhina tibicen | reverse complement strand
GGCTGGCAGTCTCCCCCTTGGCCGCGGAGGGCAGAGGCGCTGGCCGGCTCGCCCAGGGCAGCGCCGGGCCCCTCTTACCAGCATCTCTCCTCTCCCGGTAGGGCTGGACGGGAGCGGGGCGCTCCGGCGAAGCCCGGTCCGCCGTGCCCGCTCCGTGCGGCAGCTGGGCCCGGTCTCTGTTGCGCCTCGGTCCGCAGGCGGCCGGGCTGTGCTGCCCGGCGAGGGGCCGTGGGGCCGCGCCCCCGAGGCCGGCCCGTGTCTGCAGGAGCGGAGCGCACCTGGTGAGGGGAAACCCGCCTCGGCCCTGGGCCGCGCCGGGGAGATGCCCCCCCAGATGCCTGGGCCCCGCACGCTGCTCCGGCTTCAGCCCCTCTGGCCTCCTCCTCCTTCGTAAAGACTCCGTGTTTGCTTTCTTCTTGGAGGGCTTAAGCCGAGCGGTTCGGCTGTGCTTGCAGGAGTTTGTGTCAGTAGGTAATCCTTAGAAGTTGGCTGCCCCGGTTCACCTCTGCCTGGTGGAGGGTTTCTGTCCCGAAGCAGCTCGGCTGTGAGGCAGGCAGGTATTTGAGGATCAGCGTGGGCTATAAATGTCTCCTGTGTCCAAAGGCATTCTAAAAGGGGGAATCTGGCAATGCTATCTGGCAGTGCTTTCCAGTTGCTGGAAATTAGACTTTACCCCGTATTCTGTTTTGTCTACAAAGAGCAATTGATTTTCTATTTTTAATATGTCAGCAAGGTGTCCTGAGTGCAGATATTTCTCCAACACAATGATTGTGTTACCCATGTTTTATAATTTGTCATTTTATTCTACAGTGGAGGTTATTCATCGAAAAGTGAGTTAAGTCTTGCAGGATAAAGGCTTGCTTTCCAACACCTGAACATTTCAGCTTTGCTTTCCTGAATGATATTAAACAGTATCTTCCACGTTTCAATTTGCATCAGTTCAAAGTTTTAAGGCATTAAGAAAGCAGTTCTGTAGAGCCATGAGCTCTCAGATTTCCCCAGGAGGGTAAAATTTTCAGAATGAGTTAAACCTGTAAAAATATATGACCTATTTTTGCATTGAGGGTATTTGGTGGGTGGTCAGGATTAATAAGCTACATTGAAGAGAGTTGGTGAGTGTGATGTGTAAGCACTAGCCACAGTAATTTAGATTATTTTAAGGGTAGCATAGAACGTTCTGGGTCGGTGCCTCCTACTGGACTGTTTGTTCCTTTTGATGGTGGCTGTGTGTGCCCATCCAAGACACTTTGTCTTGGAACTGATTTTTTTTTTTTTTCTAACAGTGCTGAAATTGTGTGAATAGCAGTGTGGATGACACTTAATCCATTGGCTTTTTGAGGTAAAGCTTAGTGATTTTATGTGTGATGACCACTTATGACACTTGTCCTTGGTGTCAGGAGGAGAGGGTTCTGATGTCCTCTACTTCTAGTTCCTGTACATAAGTTATTTGTGGGCAAGATGCTTCAAGGTAAAGTATTCCAACCTTGGTCTCTGCCAAGGAGAGGAATTTAAATTTTAACGGTGTCTAGCAAAATTGTAGGCTTCACCTGCCTTAAAAGCAGTTGTGGGGAGTTCTTCAGGCAGTCAGACAGCCCTAGGCTGTCTGGAGTACCACCTAAGGTGAGCTGGAGGAGTCCTTTCCCAGTGTGCTTTTCTGGGTGTTCCGATGGTGACTTGGTAGCTACAACACCCTGCGGAAACTGCACACAGTCGCACCCATGAACCTTTACCACACTTTGGAGGAATATGCAGATTGTTTCAAGTCTACTGATACATGATTTCTTTGTATATGAAAATTGAGATTGACCGTATGGTGAACTGACATTAGAAGCAAAAACTCCACTAGTTTTTGGTGCTTGATATTTGTGGACTTGTCAAGTTTGCTGCTGTCTAGAGTGGCCAAGATCGCTGTAATTTTTTTTAGGTATTAAAAATTTAGATCCATTTCCCCCACTATAACTGCTAGTTTTATAACTTGAGAATGTAGAAAATATTTTTTCCTAAATATGTTTAAGCATGAAGGAAAGGCAGATCAGGTTTTACTTGTATTGTAATCCTGCAGTTAAAACATAATGTTGAGTTTCTCAAGGTCAGTTTCCTACATCCTTTGACTGTATCCATAAATGCAGACCCCAGCACATTCATTTTAGTTTTGTGTGAATGCAGTTAGGATTAGGACTTTGTAATCAGTAATTTCAGGGGAAGATCACACTTCCTGTCAGGAAAAAATACTCTGTGTGTTTTTTATTTGGCCTTTTCTGCCCGTCTTATTTTAGTTGCATTCAGAACCAATGCTGTTGGATGCCAAGCACATAAATTTATTTACCTAGCTGGCAAATGCCATTTCCAGATTTTTCACCATAAAACTTACTTCTACAGTAATGTTGAATACGTTCTGTCGGCATGCGTTCAGAGTCCTGCTGTGATGATCATTTCCCTAGTCTGTTGTGTTGGCCATTCTGTGCCCTTTCACTTGTTCCCCTTTTCTTGTTCATCAGATGTCTCCTCTGCTTTTCAGGCCAGAGTGGCCTGTTCCCGTGTGACTTACTGTCTCAGCACTTTCTCATCTGGCGAGGCCGTGATGGACACAAGTTGCAATGGTCTTTCTCTTGCCTTTTTGGAAAAGTGGCTTTGTCATGCTTGCCTCTTGTGCGGCGGCAACTGCACTGCACTGACTACGGGGAAGCAGTTGGTGTTTTACAGCTCTGGCTCTTGGTGGTCAGTTGTGTCTTAAATTCTGATGGAACAAACATTCAGTAGGATTTTGACTTAATTTACAAGAAGTTTTAGATGTCTTTCAAATTGATGACCTGTGCTGCCTGCATTTGCAGCCTGTGTTACCTCTGAAGAAGGCATTTTATCTCAACTGAGAAGTAGATACCTTTTATTTTTCTCCAGCTATTCATTAAACTGCTTTGAGATGCTTAGGGAGGACTCCCCTCAGAATTTATCAGCAGCTACATTTTTGTCAACTTAATTCTCAGCAAGAGTAACTTGTTGCAGTACTAGTGACAGTTGAGAAGATTTATGAAATTTGACAAAGTAGGAAAACTTTTTTGCTTATCCACAACTAAAAATGAGCCATACTAAATGAGCTCTGACATGTTGGTATTTCTTGTTTTTGCAACCGGTCAAGATAATTCACTAACTACATGTAGTATTTCCTTTCCATTAAACAATCTACATTTTGTTTATAAGAGAGGTTTAACAACCTTTTTTTTTTTTTTTTGGTTAAATTTTGGTAACTGCTAGCCATTGAGAACTGTTTCTGAGCAAAACTAAGCAAATTAGCGTGATTTTTAAGAATAAAGATTGACTCAGCAGCTTGTTTTAACTTGCGCTAGAATAATGGTGAACTAGCCTTCCTGCAACAGTAGCACATTGTAAAGTATAGTAGTACAGCTCTGAAAGATGCAGAACACAGTTAACTGCCTGATGTACTGTAGCATTAACTTTTTCTGTTCCTTGATACATGGCAGTGGCAGATTGCTCTGGTGCTTTATGTGTCTGAACTATGTTCTGCTGGAAACACCATTTTCAAATGTGTAGACATTTACCAGGGTGCTGAAATAAATTAGTTTCCTGTCCTTTTGTGAAACTTGTGTGCTGAGGCTTTCTTTAGTGCCAGTGTTTTGCTAGATGAGATCTAGCTGGAGCATTAGTTGCAAGCCCTTGGGAGGAAAAAAGCCTCTTTCTCCTTCAGTATTTTCTGTCAATGAGGTTTCCCCTACTGCTGGTCTGTGTTGTGTCCCTAATTGTTCCTATTACAGCTCTTTTAATAACTCCATATTTTATGAAGTGTCAGTTAAAAGTATGTGAGAAATGCTAAAATTAAGAAAACTACCCTTTTACAAAGAACAGTTATCAATCATATATTCCTAAGTACTTGTTTTTAAATATTTTGCTGGCTACTAGTAAAAGATAGTGTCCAAACACTCAAGACTATTCTTTGAGTGTACAGTTGGGCCTAAACTACTGAGACTGAATGCAGAGTTGCGCAACAACTCTAAAATAGCAGTCTGGACCATTCCCCAAAACAGCGTGGAAAAAGAAAAGCATGAAGGTCCTTACTTCAACAAAAATAGTAATAGCTTGTCTGGTTAGATAGCTGAAGGAGCTCCAAATGATGATTTCTTCAGTATGGTTGCACCCTAGGGTGTTATCTCTCTTTTAAATATGTTTGTTATCTACTCCCCACCCTTACAAAGATGACAAAGCATGTTTTCTTTGAACTAGCATTGGGAGAATTGCTATTATTAGAAAAGAGAAGTCATTGGTATTATATCTAAGTTATTTGCAACACTGAAACAATTAATATTTAGAAGTCCCACTAGCAATTTTCCCCATTGCTTGGTTGAGAATACCAAGGCTAGAATGATAGCAAAATCAATTGCAGTTGGCTCTTGCAGTTATGTGAGCGAGAAGCATCAAGAAGTACAAGGCATTGTAATCTTGGGCCTGATGCTTGTTCTTATGCCCCCACCATGTAATGTCTGATTTCCAAATTAATAAAACAAGGCATTATTTCACAATGTAAACATACTGACAAGTTTTAACAAGAGCACTCTAACCTTGTTTGCATAATTTCTGTGGTGTCACACCTTAAAATGATGACGGCATGACTGTGATTTACAGGTATGAGGTGAAATGGGTGTTTCTTTTTTTTGTGAGTAATCATAGATGATAGGTATGTTCAGCTAGGGGGATTGCTTTTATAACTGCCTTTTGTTTTGGACAAGAGGTCAATTCCTACACTATCAAGAGTTTGGGAGGACCTGTTAAAGATTATTATTGCTCTGAAACAGGAGTAGCTGTAAAATCCTCAGAGAGTGGAGATAGATTTCTGAAGAAGTTGTAGTGTTGATTGACTTTGTGTTCTGTGTGGAATGGGATGTGATCTTGGTGTTGCAGTTAAAATAGTGTGAGCCAAATTTACTGCTGTATTCTGACACTGACATTTTATGAACATTTAAAAAGCCCCACAAATTTTTAACTATTTTTTTTCAAGTGGGATGCTGTGAAAAGTCAGGGATTTCCCGGGATGGAATACAGAATTTGACCATGGTGGTTAGTGGAGGAGTTTATTTTGAAGCTGTTTTACCAGTGACACTGAAATTTTTTCAGTCCTGCTCTTTTGCCTATTTTCTCAGACAGTGAGCACAAGACTAATTTGATTTGAACTTCACCAGTTTGTCAGTCCACTCGTTGCCAGCAGGAGAAGGAGATAAAATCATCTCTGCTGGCTTGCATCCCATTAAATCCTTTCATGCATCAAATGACCTGTATGATGTCCTTTCTGCAACTTCACTTGGAAGGATTTTGTGATAATCAGAAATACTAAATTTCAAGAACTTTTTCTTTATTTCACAAGTGGAAATAGCACTGTGTTTATTCATGTGAGGACTAATACGGCCTAATTAAAAGTTCACAGGTACCATTGATGTCTGAAATGCTTAATTCAGTATCCCATTGTGGTTGGTGTTTTGAGTAGGAGGATGTGCTTTGCACACATTTTCTTTCCAAGAACGTTCATAAGTTTGGGAATGTACTTTGAAGAATATTAACTGCTTAAATGCACTTGTGCTTTTGTTATAGTGTTATTTTTTTATCTTTTATGTCTGTTCCTTTGCCTTTCTTCCCTTAATCTCACACTTCTTAGAGGAATGGGGTGATCCCGGTTCTATTTTAATCAAATCTGTTTGTGTCAGAATGTTTTTATTTCAGAAATGTCACTATTGTAAGATCATGTATTCTTGTTTTTCAGTATATTTTTGCAATTCTAAGGAGTAACTACTCAGCACTTCTGCTTGTGCCTCTAAGGCAGTGCAGGTTAGGCTATCTCTTGTTACGTAAGGGAATTAACTTGAGCAGGAAGTTTGAATTGCTACATATCCTGTAGGACACCCTGCATTTCTACTCTTCCAGTGCTGTTAGACAAGGCCAAGTAGAAAATAATCTAGAATTGCAAGCTTCTTGCAGCAGCTGTCCAGCTGATTATGAAACAGTACCTCAGATTTGGGATGATTTCTCACATACCTCTTAATTGGTGCTAAAAGCAATGGGGAACAAATGTGTATGGTGTTCGCATTCATCCCTTATTCAGGATTTGGCATTCCAGACTGCCTGGATGAGTTGAAAACCTTGTGATGTACATGCCTTGGGAAAAAAGTGTCCAACCTGTGTTGCTGTAGAAAACGTTACTGGTTTAAAGTCTTGCTGATTGTCAAAATGGTCTTGGAACTGTCTGACTTGGAGAATGAGGGAGCCTTGCTTGTTGCCGTGCTGCTGTTCTAACAACAGCTGCTGCAGGCTGAGATATCTCTTGAGTCTTGAGTGTTTTCTCCCATGTGAGGCCCACTTAAACCTTTACATTCCATGTCCATTATAGTAAATCAAAACTTTGTTTAGACTGGGTTTCCCCAAAGGTTGTGGTGTTTCATACCATTGTATCAGCTTACTTTTCTGAAGCGTATATAATGATTTTTTGTGATACCTTGAAAATAATAGGATCAGTAAAAATGATACATATTCCTTATTCACTGAAGGAACTATTGTGCTTGAAATAGCATCTGTATTTTACTGTATGATTTTCATTTTTTTTCTAAAAATCTATGCAAGTGGTTCCATTCCCCTCCCCCCCACCAATCTATCTCGGTGTATTTGTTACTGATAGACATCCTAATTTTTAATGAAACCTATTGGAGATTGAGGTATCCAACCTCTTTTAACATACTTGGAAGAAAAATACTTTTTTTTATAGTTTATGTACTCAATGTAGTATTTCTGATCACAATGCTAAACAATGGAAATTTCATTAACTTTATAAAGTAAAATCATACGCTATGGAAGTCTTAAATCTTGTGATTTAATGCCTGAATTACAAATTTAATTTGATGGTACATATAATGAAATGGTAATTACTTTTTATGCTTGTTTATTTCTTCTATAAAATTTAAAAATTCTGGTGGAGAAAAAATTGTTTTATGTGAATGTAATTGTTATTGTTTTGATAAGTTATTTATTTACAACATTAGGCTAGGAGAATAAGGTTTTATTGAAAATTTTCATGCTAAACAAAGTTCTTTCACAGTCAGTATTTTTCCTAAGTTGAATAGTGTGCAGTAGGTAGGTGTGTTAAAAAGAATTTGTTCTTACTTTGTGCATACAAGCACTTAGTACTGGTCCTTTGCTTTATGGTCTTAAAACTATGTACTTCATCGCTTCTTTTGTGCTTTATGTTTGACTTGCATGTGTGCTTAAAACTTTGAAATAAGTTTTATATTTATTTCTTTATGTTGTTTTTTAAGGTCTGGACTCTAAATGGTACTGGTCTTTTGTCTTTCAGTTGGCAGTTGTCCTACTGCAGCTTCTTAAAAATTCTTATGAAGATTATGAATTAGCAATAGTAAGACCAACAGCAAACAATATTTCTATGAATGTTTCTAAGCTCTTCCACTACTTTATTGGATATTTTCCTTTATTGAATTCTCCAATTAATGATGGTTGGTTGTTGCCAATTACTGTTTCTTTTAATTGTGCTTTATTTTACTGGCACCTTTTTTGTTTGAAATATTTTGCTATTTTAACAATCTCAATATAACATGATGCTTGCCATCTTCTTAATTTTTCTCTTTAGATCTCTAGAGAATTGCCCATAACTCTTATTTCCCTTATTCTCTGTTTTTTGATGCATTATGCCAAATGTTTTTTTGTTTTCCAGTTATCAAAGTAGCTGCATTGTTGCTGTGTGGAGTTCTGTACCTGGGCTGGTCTATGAATGCTTCCACCTTGCTGTCTGTGTGGTTCTTCTTTTGTTCGTTCTTTGTTTCTTTCATGTATTGCCCTCTTGTTTATTGTTTTCTTTATATATTTGTCTTTGTTTTCCTGCTGCTGTCACGGGGATGGCCATGTATTTTTTTGTTCAGATGTCCTCCATGCATAAAGGTATTTAAGATGCTAGGAGTACCATTTCATGTTTGACTTCACTGGATCTAGTCTGGCTGCTACTAAGGAGGTTTTCTCCCCTCCACCACACACAAGCTGGTCCGACTGCTTCTTGTTTCAGGTCTAGCAGCTAAGTAGCAACCGCATGAAGAAATCTTTTGCCTTGGTGAACCAGTCTTGTGGAGGGATACGAGGGTGGGAACACAGGATAAGTTGCCAAATCAACAGCTACGTGGTTCGGTGCTAGGGAAGTGCATAGTGCTATTCTGCATTTCCTTCTGCCTAGATCTAAAACAAGTCAATATCCAAAATAATTCCTGTACTTTGGAAAACAGGGAATGTCACTATTCCCTCTGTGACTTCTGAATGCATCTCTGCCTCCAGAAAAAGTTACGAGTAAGGTTTGTTAGCTCCAGTTATGTTTCTTTTTTTGTTCTTGGCCATGTGGCAATGATTGAAGTTTTTAGATATCTTCTCTAAATGTGCCCTGGGAGCTGGATACTCAAATGACTCAATTAGTTTAATCTATAATTAGATTCAGTCTAAAATCTTGAAGTGGCAAGAATTGATGCACCATTTCTATGGTTTCCTTCCTCTCCGAATTCATTGAAATTTGTTGGATATACTCCATGCCCTGATGTATGAGAATGAAGTGTTCCAGGAAGTTCATAGAACTGTCCCTTTATGTAAACGTTATTTGTAGCTATTCACACTTGCTTTTCCCTCTTCTGTTTCTTCATGGGAGAGGTAGTATGTGAACCTGGGAGATATCCAAGAAATAGTTGATGTGCTGATTCTGGGCCCATATTTTTTATGAGGAGGAAGATGACTACTTGAGGCTGAAAGATTCATCTAGGATACTCAACAAGCTCTTTGCTTCCCTTGAGAGGCCAGATGGACAGAGATTATGGAGCACAGTCTTGGAAGAAGTTGTAGTAGGCTCCACTCTACTTACACTTACCTGCAGTGCTGTCAGCAGCGTTCTGTAGCAAACCACGTGATAAAACTTGTGGAGTTTCTCAGGGTTGTGCGGGCAGCAGCCAGCAGTTTTCTCAGTAGCAGTATTAAGGAGAAGGCAAAAGTGCAGATAACTGCGACCAAGATGCACAGAGCGAGCAAGCCTTCCTGAAAGTCTTCCCCAAACATCTCTCGAAAGCAAGCGGGTAAAGCACACAAGCAATAAGGACTGTAGGAGGTATTGGGAAAGGGGGATATTAAATACATGAAAGGGAAAGATTTGGGTTGTTTCTGTTACATTCCTGTTACGTTTGTCCCATTGCAAAAAGACAATAATATTTAAACAATTTCCCCCCCCTCTAAAGTAAGGGCTTTTTTTGCTGATTCAAAGCAAAATCGGAGTGCTGATTTTTTTGTGTTGGCACTGTCCATTCTGTGAAGTTAGGCATCAGCTGCTCATTAAAGAAGTTGCAGATTTTTTGTATATTGTGCACTATTGAAAAACTTGGTGACACTCTGTTTCTCTTGCTTTATTTTGCGCAACTGGAGGATACTCTGTCCAGATAAACAGTTGCAAGGAACGGGAAGTTTTTAGGCTTACTCTAGTTTTGTAAAGGTTTGCGTCATTTTGTATAACAGCTGTTTCCATGGTTATTTTGTCTTCACCCCGTAAGCATGCTTCATATGAAATTTGGCCTTGTTGGAGTTCAGATGTACTCTCAGAGACCACTGGGAATTTGTAGTGAAATAGTGGTTGTATCAGAGTTTCTGTATTTTGTAACTGGAGAAAACCTGTGGTACTCAAAGAACGGCATAAAATTTAAACTTTAGAAGAAAACAGTGGAGTAACATTACAATCTCCAGAGGAAGGTGCTAGTATTCTGTCAGTGGTTTTAAGTTTCTTTAAAATGTACTACATTTGCAGCTTGGGATCCTACTTACTATTTGTGTGCTGACAACAACTTCTTTGTGGTGCATACTCTGATCTTTGGAGTTCTATTTTTATATCCATTTCATTTTCCAGTTTGTTAATTCTAATGCTGATTAAAAAACACTACATAGTTTTAAAAACTGTTGTGGAACTATCAGTACATTTTAGACAAGAAATTAGGTGTAGTGAATCATTGCAAGGATCAATTAGGTATAGCGGATCATTGCAAGGGAGTCCAAACTGAAACTAGTTCATGATGCTGGCACTGATTGAGGTCTTGGAACTAAAAGAACAAAACAAATCTCCCAAAATACTAAAATCAGTGAATACAGCGTTGGTAGCTATTTTCTTCAGAATCCAGTGTTTAGGCAGTAGATGCCCTTTATTACTATGGTCGTAGATGTGTAGAGACTACTACTCTTGTTTATTTTTAAAGACAAGGGTGAGCACCAGGGAGAGGAGGAAGGGGGTAGTACTTTTAAAAATTGTGTTACTTCTCAGTCACATAAAAGAGGGTCAGAATGTTAATTAGGCGCACCAACAAGCTTTCTAAATCTACCCTTCTCTTGGTGACAAGTGTAGACAGTGGCTTTATAATATGAATATATTTGGTTTTAGCACAAAATCCTTTGTGGTGGAATTGGATATTGTTCGCTGGTTTCCAGATAGATTTGGATTTTAACAGGAAGGCCAAAACAACACAGGACTCCAGGGGTGTCCAAATGGAGAGAAAGGTTCACTTTGCTGTCTCTGCTGGTGACTCTTCTGCTGATAGAGAGTAGAATATTGTTGGCCACCTTTGCTATAAAAGCACAGTGCTGACTCGCATTCACCTTACAGCCCACCTCAGGGTCCCTTTCTGCAGAGCTGCTTCCCAGAGAGTGGGCCCCAGACTGTATTGTGGCCCAGGGTTAGTCCACCCCAGATGCCAACCTGTGCTTGTTTTTGTTGAACTTGATGAGGTTCCTGTAAACCTGTTTCTCCAGCCTGCTGACACACCTCAGAACCCTCCAATGTAATGAGTGCTCACCCCACTTGAGGATTCTGTGCACACTTTTACTGAGAGTTCACTGTGTCACATCACCCACATTGCTAAGGCATCATTGGTCCCATATTGATCCTTGAAGCTTTCCACCTAGTTACTGGCTGCACACTGAGCTCTGTACCACTAGTCACGTCTTTGCATCCAGCATTTTTTCACTTACCTTTTAATCTACTCATCCAGCCCATACCTCACCAATTTAGTGATAAGGAAGCTGTGGGATATCGTGCTAAAGGCAAAGTGCACATCATCTAAGGCCCTGCCCTTATCCTCAGTATCACTCACCTCACCATAGAGAGCAGTTGGGTTGGTCCAACATGATTTGCACTTGGTAAATCTCTTGGTTGCTCACAACCGTCTTTGGGACTGAGGTGATGCTGACTGGCATATATTTTTCCTTCCTCCCTGGACTGGACCTTCTTTCTTGTTGATGTTCTTCCACTGCCAATACAGTCGGAATAATCATTTATGTTGACTTTCTGTTAAGCTTTGGGTTTTTTGATTCCATGATAGCAATTACAGTGCTGCCTTTAGTCAAGGTGACATTTGACATTGCAGATGAGGAACTCAGTGTGGTTTTCTTTTATGAACACTATGTTATTGCCTACAGCTTTTCTCCTCCTCTTTAATAAATTAAAAAACAAAAAACAAGAAACTTTTTTTAGGGGTCGTAAGAAGGATAGGGATGTTTTAACCGCATTATTTTATTTACCAAAATAATACTTCAAAGATAGATGGCAAGACTGACTGTATTCAGAGACAACAGACTCGATCACTAGGGACAATGTGCAAATCAGTCTTTAGTCTTGTGCAGTCTGTTAATGGAGGACTCTTTCTGGCAATTATGATAGATAATGTGAATTAGCTTCTTCCACTTGTATTCTTTCACATTTGTAACCTGACTTAATAAGGCAAGTAGAGTCAATCTTTATATTTAGTACAGTCCTTGATAAAAATATTCTGAAGTTATGTTTTTAGCTTAGTATTTTTAAAGCAACTTTTTCATCTAGATAAGGAATGTTCCTTATTTGGGATCTGTTAGATTCTATGTACTATTCAAAGAATAAAAAACTCGCAGTAAACCACTGTATTGCATCCAAAGCAATTGCATTTTGCGTTTAGTGGGATAATGCTGAAAATTGTGCTGTAAGTAGCAAATAGCAACATAATGTTACCAGTGGATTAAAGAAATAAATAAAACTCTTGGATAACTAATTTTATAGCCTGAGGAAGCCAGAGGACTGAAAGCTTGATCAGAAGTTAATGACTAAATCTTTCTACAGTAAACTTAAGTACTGGATTTTGTGTGTGTATATATAATATTTATGTATATGTGAAATATGTATAAACACATACAATAAATTTACCTCTCAGTAAAAAAAAATCACATATCCTGCAGATATATATTGAAGTGTATGGTTTATCAGTCTGTTTAGAAAAAACTACTGATTTTAAGGAATTTGCTTGAAAACAATTATTTGCTTATTGCTGCTTTCAAGCAAGTCATCAAGTGGTAGAAACAAAAACCGTAGTATTTTTATCAGTATAAAATTTGAAGGTGTTGTCTGCTGTTTATGTGTGATGAGTTGTTTAGGAAGAAGCAAAAAATAAAGCTCAATAACTGCTGCTGCAGTGTGCAGTTCCAAAATGTTTGAAATTTTATATGATTTATTTTATACCTTCATGTCTTTGACATATCTGTATTTGCAAAAAATGTGCACTTTCACTTCGTTTCACTTTTTGTTGTAGTGGGGCTATTGTTTGAAGTTAGTGAGATTTTCCAAAGCAGATACTGTATCATTGTGCATCTTTTTTATATTTATTCTTTTTTAAGCTGATTCTATCAATTCAAGATTGCACAAACTGTTTTGCACACAACCACTGCTGTGAAATTGTGTGGTATCTCCATAGAAAAAAATAATGGATTTATTTTAAGATAAGTAATCATTGTTCATCAGAGCGCTTATAACCCATCTTTTTCCATGTTGTCCTCCCTGTAAAGATCATTTACAATAATGATTTGCCTTTGAACAGAAGATTCTGTCTGAAATAATGTTTATATAGATAATCTTTATAGAAACCTTTTTAGTAATGGTGTAAATTGGGCAAGTGTAATGGAGATTTAAGTTCCAGGAATAGGCAGATGCTTACTGCTTAGCAAAAGGGATGCTTAGTTGAAGTTACCGCTACCACGGAAGAACAGCTTAGAACTAAAGAGATTTCTTCTCTACCTTCCAAAAACATAGCTCTCTAGGTATGAAGAAACCTTTTTTGCACGTCCCGTGCAACTGTTTCTGTAGTATCAGTGAGCTCTACCTGCACGTTTTTATTAGAAACATAAAGAGATGTTTCTAGACCACTGGATCTGATTCTTCTGGAGAGAGACTCATTTAATGTATACAGATAAATTTCCATACAGATAAATATTAGGAGCTAGAGGGCTAGAAAACGTTCTCGCAGCAGAGCTCATGATTCTTAAAGTTCATTCAGAGGAATCAGGTTTCTTTAGCAGTGAAAAAAGAAAAAAATGGTGAAAAGAACTTTTAGATAACTCCTTGCTGCAGGTAAAAAGCTTAAGATGCTGCTTGAGCAGTAGTCACAAATGAAATACACAATAACAGTTTCTTGACTTAGAGCAGCATGTGACCTCATTATTTTTAGCTATATAGGAGAACAGACCTTTTTTTTCACCTGCTAAGGATTCTGGGGGCTTCCCCCTCTCTCCCCTTTGCCACTATTTTGCAGCAGAAAAACTTGAAATAGATGTAATCTGTTTATCCAGAGGCTGAATGTAGAACAGTCTAGATAATCTCATTGGCTTGAATTCAAGATAGAGTTAGAGGGATTACTTTATTCTCTCACTTTAGATCACCTTAGGCAATCCTGGGAAGCCTGGCCCTGTTTCAATCACCTAAGGTGATCCAAAATGCTTTTATCTTTTTGTCTTGCTTTCTGTCCAAATAAATAAATTAGCTTGGATACAAGTCAATATGGATTGTTACAAGGGAAAAAGATCACTTCCTTGGAATTTGTATTAAAGATGAGTTTGATTATGTCACTTTTATATTCAAGAAAGTAGCAGAAAGTGCGGCTTGCATCTCTTATCTCCCATTGCTATCCAAGATGCTCAAGTGCCTCTTTTGAATTTGACCAAAATTCCATATCCTTTAACTAGAACATGACTCAGAGTGGGTTTTAATGCAAGCACGTTATCAGAAAGAGTGTGCATCTGTGAAGGTGGCCTCTTCGTTTTTCATAGCAAGATAAGTACTTGGGCCATTTAAGAAAAGGTTACATGAAATGAAACTTTCTGTCCCTTGCTGATAGTTCTGCTGTATAATAAAGTAGCTGTTAGCACTGGAAATAAAGGTTAGTAAAATGAAAGTCAGTTTAAAATTAAACATTTCACTTCCTAATTTCATGTAATGATCAGCAATGATGGCAAAGCAGGTGTGAGAGAGGAAGAAAAAATAATCTTGACTCTTGACTCCAGGCTGAATTTTACTCTGTTCACTTGAGAAGAAAGTTTGACGTTGAAAATATTTACCATTTCTTATAGAACTGGAAATGTTAATCACAAAATTGGTCTTTTTCTTGCAAAAAACTCAGTTGTATCAAAACACAGAACTTTTTAATTTTTAATTATATTAAAAATTTTATAGCAATATTCTGATTATTGCAAACAGTCAAGTTTTAGTAATGGAATTTGTTGCTCTCTGGATAAATACTAAAATTGAAGTGATGTGCACAATAATTTTTAATCTTTCTAGTTACACACTATAATGTTACATATTTTAAGAAAATGTTAACATATATTTTAATTTAAATGCTTGCACTTCTAAAAATGAGTTTCAGGAATAGTCAAAACCACAGTAATAGTGAATACAGATGAAAAATTATCACCTATCCATTAGAACCTAGTCTGTTACTCCGCTTTGTATAGCCGTAGGGGAGAGTAGGGGAAAATGATCCCAAAAGCTTTACTGCTTCATGCAGTGTTGAGGAACAGCAGGAAAACCCAAACTCAGGGAACAGCAGGAAAACCCAACATGTACAGTTAGACATGATTGTGTTTGAATTAATCCAACTGTTAAGTAATTAAGTCATTTGACATACAAAGTGTGCATTGAGTGGAAGAAGAGGAGGTGAGGTAGAGAGGAGACAGATGGACTCTTGCTTGCAACGGAGTTTCCAGCCTCTGTAACCAGGAGGGATCAGCAGGAACACTACACTTACCTAGGAGAAACTTCATTGGCAAACTTCCTAACTCTTAACATTAATTAACATTACCTTTTTTATTTATTTAAAAGATTATTAGTGTATATTTATATGCTTTAGTATTTTAAGCTTTCTTTGGGAAAAAACCCCAATCTAAACATAGAACGATAAAAGCAAAATAGACTAAAGTCCTTTAAAAAAATGTAAAAATCCTGAGAGTTTCCTTGGGAGTACTGCAGTAAATTATTGCGTAAATTCACCACAATTATTTTCCCATAATGTGAAGTAGAAGCGGAGCTTAGGGTGTTGTTTTCCTTTGCCTTTTTGGGCTAAGGAAGGAAAAGGGCAATAGGATAAGAAGAAAGAGGTTAAAAAGAGACCTTTAGTGTTGTTAGGAAATCATGATACGCAGAACTCAAAACTCTGTTGACATGTCTTTCAGATGATTGCTTTAACTTTGGCAGATAGGAGAACATAACTAGAAAGTTGTTAATGGTTTATTTCACAATTGTTAAATATTTCTCTGGGTAGTGTAACATAACAATTTCACTGCACTGAAATTGGCACTCCGGTTGGTACAGCTTTCCAATTTTACTTGTCATGCTAGTGAAGAGACAGTAATTTGAAACCTAAAATAATGTTTTTAATCACTTGACAAAAGTGACACTCACCTTAATTATAGAAAGGTTTATATGTGAACATGTTCCATTTGCACTCAAAATGGAAGTCAAATTAAAAGGCAGATGTGTGGAATTAACAAAATTAAACTTGACATTTACTGTAAATGCAATCCCTGACAATTTTTTTAATGTGAGCCCAGACGAGGCATTAAAAAAAAAAACCCTAGTAATTTAAACTACCCAAATGGCAAAAAGTAGTTTGATTATCAGCGTCTGTTAGGAACAGATCAGCTACTGTAACTTTTTAATGGACAAATGTAGTTTGATAAACAGAGTAAAAGAATTGTGAGCAAAGAAACGTGTTTTTGTTTTTAGATGTTGCTGTTCTTTCGAAGTTCAGATTATTATTGCAACCATTAAATCTGAAAATAATCACAAATTATAATCTTCCAAAGTGGTATTGGTCTTTTGGATGTTACTGTAAGACTTAAATCATATTCTGCTGCAGCTTTAAGATTGACAAGCAGATGATTCCAGAGCCTGGCCTTCCTGTATGGGTGTTCTTTATTTCCTCTTGAACTCTTGTCTCCAAACTTGAAACCACAATCTCTGTGAATGTGTGTGAGAACTGTGAAGAGAGGCAAGTGCCTGGAACAGGAGCTTCTCACTGAAGTAGGAGGATGGTGGCACCCAGAGCCTCATGAGTGGAAACACTTGTCCGCCATTCAGTGGCAGAAGGGGACTAGGAAGAACCTGTCACCTGGACTTGTGGAGTAACACTTGTTTTGCCCTGAACCAGTAAGGTATTACCTTACTGCCAGTTGCAAGCTAAAATTGACAGCATTATTTTAAATCCAAACAACAAATCTACATTACTTTGGTGAATCATTTTTAGAGAAAGGTGTGTCAAGACTGAAGATCTTGCTTAAAAATGGGTGTGGGGCAAAGGTCTGAAAGATGTATTAAGCAAATAAGAAACCTATCAAAGTTACTTTTTAGTAAGATAATTATGTTTGTTTCTGGAATAAATAATTGCTGTGGCTTGTGGATTTCTAGAAACTTCTGTGTGAATGGTCAAGTCACATAGTCAGTCTTAGCTCAGCACTATTAGCCATAATGGCATGCGGCTTAGACCATCAAAGTGTTCCTTGATTAGGAAGCAGAAACCAAAGAAAGAAAAAGCAAATATGCATAAGAAAGCAAATTCTTTATGTACTACTTTTAGTACTTGTTTGTATACTGTGGAAAAACCATTCCCTGTGAAAAATGGACAAAACCTAGTTCAAAAAACCAACCAAACAGGTGTCACTGAGGGATAGTTTTGTTATCTGTAAAAGCTGAATCAAGCACATATGAATATTCACCTTTGTGTGTCTTCTGTCACCTGACTAGCCTCTGCAGTGTACTGTTGGAGCTTACAGACACCCCTGTACTTAAACTGCAGTTTATTTTGCTGAAGAAACTCCCAGCTGTGGAAGGAAAAATTACCATGTGTGACCACAATGCTACATTGACCCATTGTATATATATGACCTTAGTAATATACTGCAGAAGCCCTTGTAAAATCTTAGACTTGAAAGCTAAGAAGTGATGATGGTGAGACAAATATCAGAGTATCTATAGTGGTGATAAGTGAAAGTGGTTAAAACTGATGAAGTGGAACAGCTGCTGACATGGAATATACATCCTTTATCTGTGTGTATGCACACAGTATATACCTGACCATGCCTACCACAGGACTGAGGCCTGTGTTCCTCTTTAGCCTTTAGGTAACTGTCCCTAATTCCTTGAAAGTCAGTGAACAGCACTATGCCAGTTCAGCTTGGAAGTTTGCCCTGCCAATGTAGGGCATGTCAGCTTCTTTTAAAGGATCTGGATAGCTGTGACTTAAACACCAGCAATTACACCATTTCTTTAGGAGACTGGTTTGTTCTTTCTGTTAAGATTGGTAAGCATTCACCCTGCAGCAAGCTTTAGTAAGACTAGACAGAGCTTCGGTAAATCTGTGAATGTTCTAAAAAATTAACATTATGAATAAAATTTAGAAAGAAGCTGTAAGTGGGGTTTGAATTTAAATACCTGAAATACTTTCATACTGACCAGCTGCCTCATAATGGTGTATGTTTGGACATCCTATTCAAAAATAGTTGGTTTTGATGTATAAAGAAGTTTAAAGTAAGTTTTCAACTTTTTTCCTAGGAGTTATATTGCTGAAGTCCCTTCAAGAAGTATGGAGTTAGGGGAAGTTTTGTTTACGGTCAGCAGAAAGGGTACCATCCTGATGATTTAATCCCTCTAAATGTCTCAAAATCCATATGACTACAAACCACTCATTTAGGATATACAAGAATTGGGCCAGTATCTGTTGTAGTTCCTGCAGTGTACCAAGTTGTACAAATTTTAAGAAATCCTATTAAAATACCAGATGAGATTTGAATCTCTGTACCCATATGCTAAATTGCAAAACTAGAGCATAGGACAAAAGGTCACTGTTTTATTTATTAGAGTTACAGAGCTTTCTTTGTTAATTATGCATTCATGCAGCTCTGAATATACATCCATCTAGTTTAATTAAGTCATTTAGAGTGCTTATCCCATATTTAGAACTTAAACTTTTTTGAATGATGTGATTAAAGATAATGGGTTTTTGACATAAAAAGACCATCATTAAATGCTATCTTCTGTGTGCATATCTTCCTTATCATGCTTGTAGTGTTCTGCAGAAGTTTTAAAATGTATTTCTGAGGGTATGAATATGCAGAATCTTCTTTTTGTATAGAAATGTAGATGTGCAATGGGATCTCATGTTTTAGTCAATTGTTGCATTTGCCAGGTTTTTTTGGTTTCTTTTTTTCAACTGGTGTGTCTCTCCTTTGTATCTTCCAAAGAGTTTATCATAGAATCCTAGAATGGTTTGAGTTGGAAGAGACCTTTAAGATCATCTAGTTCCAACCTCCCTGCCATGGGCAGGGACATTTTCTGCTAGACCAGATTGCTCAAAGCCCCAACCAACCTGGCCTTGGACACTGCCAGGGTTGGGGCATCCACAAATTTTCTGGACGACCTGTTCCAGTGCCTCCCCACCCTCTCACCTAATATCTAATCTAAATTTAGTCTCAGTTTGAAGCCGTTCCCACTGGTTCTGTCACTACATGCCCTTGTAAATAGTTTATCTTTCTTGCAGGCTCTCTTTGTGTACTGGAAGGCCACAATTATCTACTGCATTTATTTACTATGAGTCAACAAAACAACAAAATCTTCTACTCAGTTGTGATTGAGATTTTTTTTTATTATAGTGCCAATTCAGCATTTTAGTTTTGTGGATTTTGTGGTTTATATTATCTGTTAAAGCATTTCCTCAGCTTAAAGAGAATTGAATAACTTGCAATGCATCTTCTTAAATTGCAGCACTTTAATTACACTCATCTACATACTAGTATGTTTTCATTTTTCCCG
This sequence comes from Gymnorhina tibicen, assembly GCA_013399875.1. NCBI lineage: Eukaryota > Metazoa > Chordata > Aves > Passeriformes > Artamidae > Gymnorhina > Gymnorhina tibicen. Next base: position 3,632,926 of record VXAZ01002838.1, on the reverse strand, counting down.
GATGCAAACACCAAGAACAAAGCCAGTACAGCTTGTATCTCTTGCTAAGAAAGTTCAACTAGGAAGAAAATAGAATTTCATCTCAATGTTCCATTAAACTTTTAACTAGGAAGAATAAAGTAATTCTGATTACTACAGTTTAGATTAGTGAAACAGTCTCCAGAACTGTAATTTTGCTTTTTGCTCTCAAAAAATAATCAAAGGTTCTTTATATAGGAGTCTTAATTTGTATTATTTTTCATTGTCTGTAGGATTTTTAAAACTTTTTTTGAAAAAAGTTGATTTTTTTTTAATCCTATGCCTAAGATGAAAAGATGAAATCTAAATAGTCTCTTGAGAGAAATGATCAGTAGTTCCTTCATATTAAAAGCTAAAAAAGGGCTCTCTGCAAATCTGGTGTTCAATCTCTGTTTGTTTTCTAAATGTCAAACTGCAAGACGAGTTTATTTAAATACTTTCTTAGTGTTACTTGTTGACACAGTTGTCTGAGTTCCCATCAGGGTGTTATTTGATCACTGTTAGGAAAGGCGTAAATTAGACAACAACAACAACAACAAAATTCAAAAATTTGAGAACCTTAGAGCTGGAACAGTTTTGGTGGCCTATAAATACTTGTCATTGTTGTGTTTCACACTCTTGGGACTTGGCTGAAACATGCTTTCCATATTGAACTAGAGATTAGATTGAAATAAATTTATATAGGCTTTGTTGACTGCATTGCAGCATTGTGATGGTCTAAAAACTATCGTAGCTCAGATCAGTCAGGTTTTCCCTGCCTTGCTTTTTTAGATTACCGTGCATGTATGTGTAGGTGTGTACAGACACACACCTGTCTATATATATAGATCAAGTATGTATGTGTATACATGTATGTATATAAATGCACTTACACTATAATCTATATTGGCACAATAGCTGGAATCTTGCTGCTTTTTTCGTACTCCTGGTGGCTGCCAGTGCAGGTGGAGTGTTGCCTGCTTCATTTATGCCAGACATCAACTCCAAAATCCCTCCAGCCCCACATGTGCTCTTGTGGCTGACTTTAACTTCATCATGGGCTTTTCAAAAACCCTCATCTCCCTGCCACTGCCCAAGTATCAGTTTCTGAAGTTTCCCTCCCTTCTATTTATGGGGAAGAGTAAAAGTGTACTTGTGCCAGTTGTTTGGTGCACCTGTTGACCCACCTGTGGCTTGACTGGAGAAAGGGACACCTTTTTAGTCTTGCACCTGCTTTGATCTAGGGAAGAAACTGCATTGCTTGGTTGTAGAAAACATACTTAGATGTGTAAAACAAGGCTGTATTCTGTCTCTTCCTGTCTCTTCCTGTTCTATCACAAAGCCTGCTTTTTCTGAGGAGGTGGTGGAGAGCTTTTCACAGGGCAGGGATGGGGGGAGAGGTGGGGAGGAATGGATCTCAAGAAACAAAAGTGCACAAAAAGAGAATAGAAAAGAAATAAGTGGCACCTTAAAGGATGATAGTTGAATCTGAAGTGAGAGACAAAGAACCAATTTGAATGAAAATGCTCTAATGTTGGCTAAACTGGATTACTGGCCCACAATATTTGATAGCAATATACTCTTAAAAACAGAGGTAATTTTTATTTCATCAGGCAGAACTTATATCTGGTTAAAATGTATCAAACATTATAGAAACTACAAGTATTGCTCTGGAGACTTAAAGTTGTATGAATATAATATTAATTATTCCTTTTCTGTGTGTTCTTATTTACAGACCAGTCTTTCCATATGGGGATGGGGAAGTCTTGGCCTTGTGCTTTTTCTAGTAACTTTTGGACCCTTTGCTATATTTTACTTTGCATTTTATATCCTCTGCTTTGTGGGTGGGTAAGTATACTGCTTAGTGTTTTGTTTCATTTGCTGTGAAAGTAAAATTTTAATGTGTATATTAGCAAAGAGCTTGCTCTGAAAATCTGAAGTGGCTTTATATAATTAATATTTCCACATTTGAGCACGTCTTTATGAGCAAAATGTTTGTAATTGAAATCTCAATTTAGCTCTTTTTAGTGGATGTTAGAGGACAAATGCTCACATAAAAACAGTGGTAATTTCAGTTTGTACTTTTTATTACTGTGTCATTTCTTTTCCCAGGTACTTCTAAGTACTTATGTTTCCTTTTCTATCACAATCTCATATCCTACCTAAAGCACTTGACTCATGTGAGTGGACATTGTCCTGGGTGTGTGGAAATAATGCTACACTTTGAACAAGTAGATCAGTTCAGCAGCTATAGACTTTTCATGCATTATTTGTATAGGCAGGAAGAGAGCAAACAGGTGAAGTTTAGCACCATTATTACATTGTATATTATGATGTTTGCCTTGTAACAATTAAAACATTTTTAATGGCAAGTTAGAATGTCTTAGTGGGATATTCTTTTTGCCTTCTTACTTGATACCGTACAGAATGTATATATATTCCTGTATATCTCATCAAAAATGTAATAGAGTTTAATAGCCAGAATTAGAGCTGCTACACTTGGGTTTCAACTGTATTAGGCTTGGCATTTCATCTCTGAGAAATCAGAATAGTCAGTCTGCTAGAAAAGGGATTTAGTTAAAGTAAAACTAACTTGAAATAAATGATTTTGTCATGTTAAATCTTGATACAGGTATTGTTGGCGTGTTTTGCTATCTGTTTGTCCAGGGCAAAAGTCAGAGTTCATCCAAAGGGCAAGACTGCATCTGCTTGCTGTTTTGTCGTACCATTTCCTTAGTACTTGCAGTATGGAAAATAACATGGAATATAATAATTTCTTAAGAGGTTATTTCAGTTGTTTGGATTTTCAAAGCTAACAGTCAAAGCAGTCTCTCATAGAGCATGTCTGAAGTCAGCTGCAATTTGGCACCATTAAACTGCGTGTGGTGTCTGAGCTCATTCATTCTCAAGTCAGCTCTCATATCTCTTTGCTGTGGTTATTCTGCTGCTTTGGTTCATTCTTGTAGCTAGTCAGTAAACATTGATCTTAGTAAGGATAAATTCGTCTAGTGGTAGTGTATCTGTTAAAGCAGAGTGTTTACTTATGTATATAGATGTGGGGTCTCAGCCCTTGCAGTAGAATGTCATCACTTCATTACTTTAACATATACATCTTGGCTAAGGCTGTGATCTGGCCCTTTTTTACATTGTTAATCTTTTTCAGAGTGACACACTTATTTTAACATTGAGCACACAGAACCATGATTGCTAACTAGGCCAAATGGGTTTATATCTAAATTATTCTTGCCTGCTTTTTTTTTTTTTTTAATTAATTTCCTTGAAGCTTCACAAAATGCTAGGTCATGCTTCTGTTAGAAACAAACAGAAATTGTTATGAAGTAACTTTTGCACTTACTTAGCAATTGTATGTCATAACATCATATATATAAATTTAGAAAACAAAAATTTTGTTTTGGGTCATGATTATAGTAGAAATTTAGTTTTAGTTCATGATTATAATAGTGACCATCATATTTACTGTACCCTTCTCTCGAGCAAAATAGCAATTTTGGACGTGGATTTTTATGGTTGAATTTTTTGTTGAACCTTGGAGTTCTTGTCCAATTTGTCACACAGTTTTCAAGGTTTTTATATTTCATTCAAAAAAGAAATGGCCTGTGTGAAAGGTTTCTGACTTGCACGAGCCGGAAGTCCAGCTTCTGTCCCATTTTGCAGTTTTAGGAAAAGAAAATGATGAATCACAGCTGGTCACATTCTTAGTATTGACCTAAGCATTTACATTATACACACAGTGCGGGAAGACAATGGTGATGCCATATCTGTGTCAATGTAATCAATCTGTTCATATTGTTTAACTCCTATTATGTGTAATTATTTCTTTTTAATTTGCTCTCAACTCTGTGTTTGCACAGATGTCTTATAATAAATGTACTACTGTTTTTGGTGGACATGGAAGAATACGGAAACCATTTGTATATATGAATAAAAGTTAAAAATCACAATTTCTCTTTATTTCATTTTGTTTTGTGTCAAGACTGATTTATAAAATGTTAGCCTTTTTCTGTTCAGGATCTGGTAACTCATTCACTTAGGGAACTGAGCTCAAAAGCAGGAGGCTAAAGAAAGATATTTTTTACTTAACCTGTGTAGAATATTACAGGGTGTTACTCTTCTTTTTCCCTCTTCTTCAGGTACTGGTGTAAACCCCTTTCCTCAGTGCTGACTGTCTGTTACCATCTGCCTTTTCTAAGACTGTTTCTTATCTTACTCTCTTTCCTTCCCTCTTTCAGTCCTAAGGAAGTAAAATAATAATTATGTGAATTGTGGTTTTGCCAAACACAAAAATTGAAATTTCTTGAATCATCAATTGCTTTGCCATTTAAAAGAATTTGCTCTGTCATCAAACCCCATAATTATTGATACTCAATCACATCCATATGTATGTGACTTTCTGGCTCCATTAATGATTGTAACTGCTGACCAAATCAGGAATGGTTCTGTAGCTGCTTTTTGGCTTGCACAAAGCATTCAGCTGAGACTGTTACTTTCCAGACTTGAGGGGAAAATGATAAATCTGTGGTCTTCATTTTTCTCTCTTTTATCTTTAAGAGAGACAAGATTAACAGCAAGTTCTGTTGTTAATCTGCCCTTGAAAAAAAGCTGGCCATCCAGTAATCTTTGGAAGAATTTGAAAAAAATCAGGCAAAATACAATCTTTTTCTTTTTCTGCTCTTTTCATTTAGGGAAGACTAATATGATTTCTCATTCATGTATTGAGAATCATCTTAATGAATTAAATAAGCATTTACAACAGAAGATTCAGGTTAGCTAACAGATGCCCTGAATGGTCAGACTATGTATCCTTCTCTAATGCTCACAAGATTTTATATTAGAGAATAAAATGTATTAGTTTCTGCCAAAGAAGAAGAAGCTCTTAGCATTTCTAGCATAGAACTGAAAATACTTAAAGGCATCTAAGAAGATGAACATATTTTTAAACCGTATTGGTAGTACTAGTATTTTTGAATGAGTCATTAACTTTAAAAGTATGAAAATACTTGAGAGAAAACAGAGATATAATCTATAGGTAGTTATTTCCAAGGCTTCAGTCCTTTTGAATAAAAGAAAAGAAGCAGCTTGCTGGTCAATATTTGAAGTTAAAGTTGATTTTAGGCCAAATTTGAGTATACTGTTTTCTTTAATAGACAGCTGAGGTTTCTAATGGAAAAGTCACAGATGATCAAAAGATAATCCAGACTTTAATAATTAAAAACAAACCAAAACATTAGTGAAACTAATACTGAGATTTTTCTAAGCAAGTTCTTCTTTGTGAGCTCTGTTCGGTGTTACAATTTTAAAGTTATAGGGAGCAGAAGGGCAATTAAGCCTGCTTTTGTTTCTTGCTGTCATATGGTAGGTAAAGATGGCTGTAAGGAAATTAGAGTATCCAGTGAACTCCTCTTATGCATTGTCAAGCCTTTTTTTTTTCCCCTCTTTGATGGAGTTAACCTTCCAGCTTCTGAATTACTGGGCCTCTGGGGGACTTAAAAAGAAAATTTTAATTTTGGGAATTAAAACCTTTAAATGGCGTATTTTATCTTGGATAGGATTTTTTCTCTAATCTCGTGAGAGAGGGTATCATATATCAACAGCTATCTATATTAAAAGAATGTATTACTTCAGCACATTTCAAGCCCGGAATAGCTTTGTGAGTTCCTGTGGTCACAAATGCTGGTCAACTGGCCTTTAAATTGAATGCTTTGAAATTTATGTAGAAAGCTGTGTGTGTTTAGCCATCCCAAGGCTAATCTATTTTCTTTTCTTCTTTGCTTGATATTTCAAAGACTACATGCTCTGCTTATGCTATAATCGGGACAGACACTAGGTTTTCATCTATTTCTCAATAAAACCAGCTTGATGTTCATGTGGTTTTGTGCCCTAGTGTCATAAGCTGTAAATAAATTCTTGCTGTTGCAGTAAGGGTGAGCACAGTGTCTAAACATATGCAGTGGTTAGTTAGGCTTGCTGCATCAGTTTATTCCTGGACTGTGATTTTGTGGCTTATGCTACAACGAAGTAGCCTACAGAGCTTATTCCTTCATAGTGTTGAAGTAGGAGAATCTTGATATAAATACAACCAGAGCAACTTCTGTATGTACCCCTCTTCCCATGGGCTAATATTTGTGAGCACAGGCAGTGTGCCATCACAGCAGACACACCGTAGCATAGACAATGCTATATAGATCTGCTGTGTGCTAAGAATATATCAAGACAGATAGTACAAGGCTGGGAAACTTCATATTTAGGGTTGTGTCAGTTATTTTGAGCAGCACATTACAGTGTGAAAAACAGTGAGGACTGTCATATATTGTCATTTTATAACTTGCTGTTAAATATTTTCTAGAAGTGAGAAATGTGGCTGTAGTTGCACCTGGTCTTTCTTTTTCCATTTTAGGGGTTTTGTGGTTACTCTTTTATTTGGAAAAAGCAATTCAGAAAAATACCTTGAGCAGTGTGAACATTCATTTCTCCCTTGTACATCAGTTGGGATCCCTAAGGTAAGGAAAGTTTTTTGGTCTTAACTTCTAGATCAGATTTTATAACTTGGTTAGAAGTAATCAGTTTTAATCTAAGAATTGTGCCCATTTCTCAAGGTAAAATAGCCTGCTTTTATCTTCTGAGTCAGCTGCAATGTGTAAGTGAAATGCAATATTTTTCCTTTATGGAATACAAGTTTTTTAATAGGTTATGGAAAGTTTGTTTAAAAGTATTTTTTCTTCATTATGAGAAATGAGTATGATATGACTGGCTAATACCGTCTGTGAAGAAATTACTAAACCATTCCTTTCTAGACTACTTGTGTGTGTTGGTTTGTTCTGGGGGGTAGCTCTTTCTTACTTTTTTGTGCAAGATTGTCATGACTATTTAGGTGTCTTCCATCACTGGGTCTGTAGTCTCTCCACTTTTGGTTGTGGTCAGAAAGTTGCCTGCCTAACTAAGAAAGTCAAACTGTTACTAAGTCTAGATTTGCAGTACTTCAAGGATGTAGAGGTTATCTTGGCCTCTCTTCAAGACCTAGCAAAAATTCTGGAAAGGCATAAGTGAATACAGAGCAGCAGTGGAACCCACTTTTCGGCTCTTTCCTTTTCTGAATTCCTAACAGACACATCATTTTGGTTGATGGACTTAAGTTCTGGGTTCCTAACTGGATAAATCTGCATCTGTTTAGTACAGAAAACGTTAATAGCCAAGAGGTAGACTTTCTGGGAATTCCTGGTTTAGGAACCAATGCATCTTGTTAGCTCAGAGGTTTCTATATATCTTGGCCTAATCCATTTGCACACATCAGAATAGAGAAAACCCAAAGACTGCTAATTATGTTAAGTTTAATCTCACAGCTATTCTGACTGAAGCATCCTGTTCTTTCTGAGCTATTAGTCACTACACTTCATATTGTCTATCAAAGGGGGTGAGTGTTCTGCATTATCAGTAACACATAAAAATTTACCTTGTGATTCAGCAGTATGTTTTCTAATCACAGAACTTTTTCTGTGACTGGTTCGTAGCTCATTTGGTAAGTGGCCTTTTCACTTAAGTCTTTGAATCTTTTAAAATAAATCTGGAAGTATATCCTAAACTGTAAAGCAAGGTCACTGCTGCAGATGAAAAATACAAAGGTTAAGGCTGAAAAAGGAAAAGTCAGCAGTCAGCTAGTGTTTCTGTTCTGTTAATGAAACCTAATTTTAAATGGCTAAGATTCTTGGTGCTATATAGACTTCAGTGCTTCTGTTATGTAGGTTGTGGAGTGTTACTTATGTCCTGTGTTTATAGAGAGCAGATTTAGAGTTTTTCTGTCTTTTAAATTTCCTCTACATGCTGAAACCTTTTTTAATGTTAATGTTACGTTTTTTGGTTTCAGTACGTATGTATGCTCTGGTTGCTTTATAAAAGAATAAAATCTTGTGGAGTTTTTTTGTGTAATCTTTGCAAATTCAGTAGTTTGACTCTGATTAGAGTATGGACTATTGACACAGCACTTTGCTTAGCTGATCTGTCTTGACTAATCTCTGGTTTTAAGTTTTGTAATACGAAGGTATTTATTTTTAGCTGACTTATGAAATGCTGTTTGAAGCTGTTCACCAAATAAAATCTGTTTGTCTTTGACAATAGTGTTTTGCATTTCTCTTTTGCCACTGCATTAAAGTAGCATTAAGTGCACCTGAGCTTTTCAGTAGTAGTGCAAGTAGAGATGAGTCCCAACCAAAACCAAATGGTTGTTTGCTTGTGATTCCTATTTGCTATTTCTGCATTAAATTTCTGCTGACTTGTATGGAAAGTAGTATTTTTAACTTGAAATTTTTTCATGTTTAAAACCATTGTGGGCCTAAGTGGTCTTGAACAATGAATATTCTTTCTAGTGGCTGGTGTGTATAGATTATACTTCTTCCATGAACCAAGTACAAACTGAATTCACCTTAACATGAAATTATTTTGTGGTAATCTGAGGAGTAATCTGGTGATATTGGTCCTTTATAAGATGCTCTTTTCAGCAGAGTTTTATTGATAGTTTTGGGGTATTTTTGGTATAGAGATTTTCTTTAGCCTAAGATAAGCGTTCAAATGCTTGATTTTATGGAAATCAACTGTAATACAGAGCATCAAAGTTGTGGCTGGATGTAATGCGTAGAATGTACCATACGTTACAACACCAGATTTGGTGCTGATATGTTTCTCTGATTGCTGCAGATTATACTTATTAGCAAATATATAATGAATACCCCACATTAGGGGAATGTTTAATGCACATTTGATAGAAGACTGTATACCTTTCTGGCATTTTTTTTTGTTTACATACACACAGGGAGGCTTAAAAATTAGGCTTAGACTTACATTTCTTTTTGCAAGTCATATGTAACTTTTGTATCAGAAACCTACTGGATGGTGCAATAATGTACTGGCTCTGCAAGATACACAGTTGTCTGCAGGCTTGTATTAAAACAATGTTGAATGAAATGTAAGTTTAGAGCCTTCTGAACTGTTAACTTGAATGCTACTTTCAATTGAACTTACAGATTCACTCCAACTTCAACAGAAGTGTGAAATGTTTGGTTATTATAGTTGATGTCTCTAAGCTTCACCCAAAAGACAAGGAGTTTCTGTAGGCCGGGTACAATATTGCCAAAGAACAGTAAGATAACAGTGATAACAACTTAGAAGCTGTAGTTGCATGTTGGATCCCTGAATAGTCTCTGAGTCTCTAAGTCAGTGGGTCATAGCCTATGTCATGGATTTGATGCAGATGTGTAGATACCCTGTGTCTTGTCCACTCATGAAACCCTGTGACTGCAATTGAGGAAACAGTAGCACAGTCCAGATGAGGCATATTTCATATTTGACAGTTACCTAGCAGTTTCAAAAGGGGACTTCAAAAATACCCATTAGTGCAGTGAAGCAAAAGTCTGAAGTTAGTCAGTGCAGTTAGATGCTTGTGGAGCCTGGATTTGTTTGTGCTGCATCTCACTTTGTGGAGTCTGTGTCTTGTATTCCTCCCAAGTGCTTCCTACCTGCTTAAAATGAAGCAAGGAGGAGTCAAATGTAACAGTAACAAGTGATACCCATTTTTCCTAACTAATAATTTAATACTGGTAGAGTGCATCAGACTAATTTTGAGTGAAGTTACAGTCAAGTGGGGCAGTTGTCATGTGAGTTGGAGCTTTCCTTGAAGTGCGTCTTCTGTGTCAGTATCTGGAAGGCAGACATAAAACCAGCAATGCTCTCCAAGTGAGACTACAGTCAGCTGTTGTACCTATAGTGGAATAAAAGCACATACTCTAAATTTTAGATGTCTTCAGACATATCAAAAGTAAATTAAATTATACTGCAGGCACATAAAGATTTCATTGGAGAAAAAGAATATGAAAAAATGGTCTAACCTTGTAATTGGCTCTGCTTTGAGCAGAAGGTTGGACAAGATGAAATCCTGAAATCCAGGTCAAAACCTGGATCCTATGAGCATATGAGCATTCAAATTTTTACCAAGTAATCTTGCATATTCTCTGTGTCCCTCTCTTTCTTGTTGCTGCTGCTTTTTTTGCTGTCGTATATTCCTCTGTGTTTTCCAAATGTGGTTTTTATGCATGCAGTCCTTCAAAAGTCTTTTGACAGTTTTGTCTGGTAATTTTTACTATGCTGTGCTTAGTAAAAATATTTAGTTATTCAGTTCTGTATCATTTTGGTTGTTTTGATATGATCAGCACAAAAATATTTTGCAAATTCATTAGTATTTAGGTGGAATGTACTAATTGTTTGAATGTGACCCAGTCTTATTTGTATTAAAGTAGCATTGAAGGTTCCCTTGTCTTGAAAGTTAAAAAATGTACAGAATTTTTCAACAAAATATTTCTTTGTTGTGATACAGAGTTGGTTAAGTAGGAGGATGATTTTTTTTCTGGCCTCAGGTATTTCACTGCTGTTCACTGTTAACTGATTTGAATGAGAGATATTTAGGGCAAGTCACATAGAATAAAACCCTGGATCTGTGGTTTATAATTCCTTCCTTATGGTTTTGGCAGTTCTTCTTTGTTTCCAATATAGTCATAGCTTTCTCTCTAGATCTAAGAAATTACTGGTTTATTTTAACAACAGTGTAAGTTGTTGGGTTGTTACTTCTCTGAAAATAGAGGAGTTTATTGCCTATTTCATTGAAATTTTGTAGAAGGACACTGCATTAGTCCACTTCAGAGAAGCACTGATAAAGTGAGTTCTTTTTCAGTGTGTCACTTGCCAAAAGTCAGCTCTGATGAGGTCATTCTTGGAGTTAACTGCTCTGAGTTGCAAATTCTTTTATAAAGTAATTTCTTTCCCTCTTTGTCAATTACTTTCCAAAGGCTCATCTGTTGAGTAGCAATGGTACAAAAAAGTAATTTCTCTTTTGGCATATAGAATAAACTGAGGTGCATAAAGAAACCAAAAGACCAACTGAAAATTACCTGCCTGAGATTACACAATCGAGTTCACAAACAAGTGGGGAACTGGAGTCTTGCACAAAAACTATCTTGTGCTGTTGTTGTGTCTCCCTCTTCCCTCCTTTTCTATCGATTTGAGTTTTATTTCCTTCTGATGTAGTAATTTAGCAAACACTTGCTCCTTTATAGTAAGCAAGAAGTAGGTTTTCAGGAGTTCCTCGTCATTATGTACTATATAGTGAAAAATACAGAAACTGTTGTTGCCCAGAGAGATGGTGGATGCCCCATCTCTGGAAACATTCCAGGTCAGGTTGAACAGGACTCTGAGCAACGGGATGTAGTTGAAGATGTCCCTGCTCATTGCAGGGATGTTGAGCTAGACCTTCCAACCCAAATAATTCTGTGATTCTTTGATTATATCTTCTCTATGAATTATAATCATATGGAAAATATATAAGGTTATTACTGGAAGTATATATATATATATATCATAAACAGTAGAGCTGTTTTTTAATTAGAGCTAAATCCTGCAAAGTTACATTTCACAATCTCTTTCAAGTGCATAGAAGAAATGAAACGTGAAGCCAGACCTATTAAAATTGACAGAAGACTGACAGGTGCGAACATAATTGATGAGCCTTTGCAACAGGTAAGTTCTAACCAGGACTATTTAACCTACTTTTATTTTCTTTGCACGTATTGACTATGTAATACAGAAGTAGTTGAGTGACAAATAGAATTTCAAAATTTTATCATATTTGTGAGTGATAGATGAAAAAGACATGGAAGATGGGCCAGGATATTGGGCAATATTTGAGCATGTCTTCAGTATATTGTATTTTCTCAGTGTAGTGGTGATAAAAATGGTATGTGCAAACCACTCTGAAAAAGAAGTGATAAAAACAGTTTGTGCAAATCGGTATGAATAAGAAGTTTCAGTGTGTGAATTTTATTGTTTCATTCCCAGTTTCCTAATGGTAAAGGAGTATCTTTCACTCTGGTAACCTTTTAAGATGACTGTTACTGCGTTATCAGGAACAAAAAACTGTTGTATATTTTCTTGTCCTTTTTCATTAGTTGTTTTTTTTTTTTCTTTCCAATTTCAGGTAATCCAATTTTCCCTGAGAGACTATGTGCAGTATTGGTATTACACACTAAGTGATGATGAATCCTTTCTTCTGGAAATTAGGCAGGCTCTTCAGTATGCACTTGTTCAGTTTTCTGCCAGGTAAGATTTATTTTTATTTAAATCAATATACTGTGGGTTGTATTTTAGTAGATAAGTGATTAAATTTATCTAGTAGCATAGTTCAGTGCATTTTACAGAAAGAACATGTAAAAATTTAGGATTATATTGTGAGAAGTACAGTCTTTTGCTGATCCCTTAGGGAAGTAATGGAGATGATGGTATTTGTATATCATTTTATGATCTTCTGCAAAATGGCCATTTCAAAATTTAGATTAATGTCTAAAATAACTGAACTGCTTTTTTTTGTTTCCTTTTTTTGCAACTTGACCATTAAATTCGTGAATCATGACCTCTTTGTATTCAGGTCTGTTTCATGTACAGAGTAGGGCCACTCCCAAGGTAAGTCGATCTGAAAGTCTGAATTCAACATATGTATCACCTCAAATGATTCTTAGAAGTGATTTGGCCCTTCAATATGTAAGAACAATGGGTAGTTTAAAAAGAATAGTAGTCTGGGGAATAAAATGGAATGCCACATACGCAAATCTTTTTTTTAAGACAGGATTGATTGAGAACAAGTGGATAGTTTGTTAATTACCCCTTATTTCTACTGCTGTTCCCCAACTTCCTGCTACTTGATTAAGCAACTTGTCTGGGAAATTCACTTCTTTAGTATGGCTGATTTCTCAGCCCCGGTACCACCTGCCTTTATATAAATATATTTGTTTATTAAAGTTTTTTTTCTGGTATTCATCCCACTGTGCTTATTGTTACCTGCTTTCTCTGCAGAAGAGGTTGTGGGTCACTTTTTAGGAATTTTAAGGTGTTGTTATCCCCTCCCTCTGTTGACTTGAAAACGTAGGTTAGTATGCTTTTTGGCAACAAGGGTCAAAGATAGAGAGCTGAGTTTAATACTAGGAAAAATTAATTATAGTATAATCTTACTCGTCGTAAAATAATGACATTCCTAGGAAACAGTATTGAAATAGTGAAAACTATGCTAAATAAACTCTGTTACAGCAACCAAACTTAAGGTTGCATGAAATGGACCTGGCTACCGAGCTTCAGTGTTTTTGTCTCTTTGGCAAAGTTACTTCATTGGACAGTGTCAAGCACTGAGTTTGTGTCAAAGTAGGTCAAGTTCTAGCAAGTTTATTTTTCTTTCCTGCAGTACTATATCTCTTCAAAAATAGGTGCTGCTCCTGTGCAGTTGTGTTCTGCTGTACAAAGCAAATCAATTTCACAGACCTGCAGCAGTTCTTCTTCTGCAGAAAAAATGATGTAGTGTATTTTTAATGCCTGTAGTTGGATATAGCTGAAGCAGTTTAGATTAGTACCATCGCCTATAGTTTCATACAGCCGACACAGCTTCTGGGGAGAATGAGTACAGTGGGAATTTTGTGTTCCCAGAGAGCTGCAGCTTTGGGAGCCTGGTGTAAGGCTGCCACCCAGTGGTTTTGTGCGGTTCTGTCTTGTGCAGATGGGGGATCTGGATCAAACCATGGGGATGGTTTGATCGGCTGCCCTTTGGGACAACTCTGCTTCTTATTTACACGTCTAGATTTTGCAGTAGCCGTCCCTTTCTTCCAGAGTTCCTCATCTCTTTCCCTCTCCTTGAGGAACAAAAGAGTAGTTAAGGGAGCAAACACAAACAAAGGAAGTGTTGTAGAAGGATTCCTGCTATAACAAAGTGGGCATCTTGAGAGAGGTCAGACAATAGAATACTTAGTGCAGGGTGAGAGCTATTACTAGCATCAATTATTTATTAAACCTGTAATGCACAATCACATTTTTAGTTTGCCCAGTTAGGCACAGATATCATAAAAATATCTCTATCCTTTTCACACCACTAGTAGTTTTATGTAAATCTAACAGTGACTATTTTCTGATCTAAACCTATGTGTGTTGTTGGAAGAGTATGCTAAGTACCTCATATAAGCTGTGGAATCAATTGCTGATAATATTAGATGGCATTTAGTTTCAAGTAAAATGTGTGTTTTCTTGCTGGTGCATATTCTGCAAATTCAGAAGAAAATTGTTTTGATTAGATGCCTTCCAAATTGGTAGGAAGTATGGCTGAAAAAGACCTGGAGAGTATATAAGTTTTACGTTGTAAACTGTTTATATCAGGACTTCTCACGAATATTTGACAATGTCATGAATCAGAACACTATTCCAGATGCAAATGTTGACTTTCAACTAAATCAAACATAAATATTAATGTGGTGCAAGAGTGGTATTTTACAATATTCAGTTTTTCAGTGGATAGGCAATTAGGAGACTGATTTATTTCTTTGCTTTTCCGTGTTTACTATCCGTGTGGTTCTTGGCAGGAAGGAAGGAGAAGTAGAAATTTTATTATTGTTCTTTGTGTTCAGAATAAAATAATTCATTTCTGTGCATGTCCTTTCCTAATAGGTCAAAGGAAACAGACTGGCAGCCTTATTTCACTACACGACTTGTTGATGACTTTGGCACTCATCTTCGAGTTTTCAGAAAAGCTCAGCAAAGGATAGCAGAGAAAGGTGATCAGATGAAAGGTAATGTGAAATAGTTTTTATTTGAGTCTGAGTAGGCTGGTATCTTCTGTGTGTGAAATATAGTTAGCCTTATTTTATAATTCAAGTTTGCTCTCAAGTTTCTGGTCTTGACGAAAACGTGTTTTTTTAATTCTCTTTTGCATAGATCAAGCTGAGGAACTTGTAGATACATTCTTTGAGGTTGAAGTTGAAATGGAAAAAGAAGTCTGTCGTGATCTAGTCTGCACTTCTCCCAAAGATGAAGAAGGTCTCAATATTATTTTCTGAGTAAATATTTTAGTATGGGAGACTAAATTAAAATACTAACAGTTGTGTTCGCAATATGAAATGCATTAAATCTTAGCATGTGACCTTCAAAGTGTGGTTATTTACCGTACATACATAATTTCTCTGGTTTGTACATACTAATGCTGTAATTAAAACAAAGCATGTACATTTGTAAGTCTTCCTCCTTTCACTGGAGGAGTTTTAAGATAGAAATATTTTTTCCTGCAAGGGAGGGGATGGTTTTGCAGATTCTTACTGCTCTTTGTTAGATGTGCCTTCCTTACCTTCCTTGCCTTCTGTATTCTTCCTTCAAAAAACACTATCTTTTTTGACAAAGTGTTGAAGGAGGGGAAAAAAAGCTGTATATGTTAAGTAAGGAAAATGCATTAGAGTTAGGTTGTTGGAGGCTTTTTTATCTTGGAATTTGGCTTTTGTTGTCTTGGGTTTGAGGTAGATCTTTCTCATCAGTGCTGCTTATATTCCATCTGAAAGCTGCTATTGTCATGCTTGGACTGTAAGAGATACATGATTGTATACTTGAACTCAAAAATTAAGGATTTATCTCTGGGATTTGATGATACCAGTTAAGTTATGAAGTAACATAATACAAAATTGTGCTGAGGGGTTTTTGTTTCCCTTCTCTAGGATTCCTAAGGGATCTGTGTGAGGTTTTACTGTATATATTGCTACCTCCTGGAGACTTCCAGAACAAGATCATGCGATACTTTGTCAGGGTAAGTACAGACTCTAAAAGCCATCCCAATTCTTTGGTTTAATGTAATAAAAAAATTTTATACCTTAACTGCTGCTCTTATTTTCTAAAATTGATCTAATTTAATATTAGGATATTTTAAAAGCTGTAGAGTCTTGGTAAGTATTTAATAGCAGTGAACAGTTTGTGTGAAACGTTTTTGAAGGTTCTTTCAGCTCTACCAACGTAAGAAAAGCATTAGAAAATGGATGTTGTTTTTCCTGAGGTTGTTTTCTTGAGGTTGTCTTTTCTTGGGGAGGTTTTTCTTGTAATTCGTTGTAATTTGTTGTAATTGCAAATTACATTTGTCATGTTGATTGGAAGAGAATATGGTAGTGCCTATTAAATGTTTTCTGTAATTACACTTTTGTGTTTTAAGCTCTACGCAGTGATGTTTAAATTGTTGCAGTTATACTGGCTTTATGAATAAGTGTATAAAAGGATCTATTATCCTTTGTTTTTTAGGAAATCCTCTCCCGAGGAATTCTTCTTCCGTTAATAAACCAGCTCAGTGATCCTGATTATATTAATCAGTATGTCATATGGATGGTAAGATTTAACATGTTTTAAATTAATTATGTTTCCAGAACACTTTCATATAAAGCTTTACTTGTGTTCCCTATAATCATGATAGACAGATGTCTGGTATAAACATTACCACTGGATATGTTGGCAGAGATAGTGAACTTTATATTACATCTTATACACACATAAATACACAGAGTCTATATTATCTGCACTCTTCATTTTGATCGTTCAGCGAAAGTTGCCTGACTGAGGACAAAGGTATGACAGAATGTAAAGTTCACTCCTCTGACTGTTCTGCTTGGCTGTTTGGTGAGTATGGCAGGAACAGTGGAAGTGTTTTCCCCTGTATTTACAGTTTGTCCTTTCAAGCTTAAGAGGCCTCAAGAATGAAAACTAATAAGGTTTATTTTCTGCTAAGGAATTGCAGGGCAATTGTTTTAGGACTGTTTGTGTTAACCCTAAATAATTCAACTGAATAGGAAGACACAAATTTTTTACTTTGGTAACTCTCTAATGCACCTGCAAGAAAAGCCCCTGAACTTTTAAAAGTAGTATTATATAGTAAAGCTAACATAAATAGAGTAGTTGTGCTTTAACTAACATTACTGATTCTTTGCAGAGCAAGTTAAAATTTACTCTTATACTTTATTGTCCTTTATAGTTCATGAATCATATTTAGTTTTTCCCCCCCAACTTCTCTCTTTTTATTCATAGATTTTAGTCTTATAGTGTACATTCAAATGCTATGCTGAAAACGCCCTTCCATTTCGAAGTTCTTATTATGTATGGAATATAGAATGGATTCAAGTGCACGTGTACAACATTTCCTTCACTCCAGCCTCCTCCATTTCATGTAAAAGTTTGCATGCTGCTATTCTACAGGAATCTAGCTTTAGTAAGAAAAAATATTGCTCATCTGGACCAGAATTCTCCATTTTTGATTCCCCTTTCCTCCTACGCGTGTTCTTTATTTGTAACTTGACCTCGTTCTTTATTTACTGAGCACTGCCCCCGGCTGCGTCCAGAGATAGGATTCTGAGTTTTTTATAAAGCTTTCTGTTATGATGGTGATGTCCCAAATAACTAATTTTCAAAATTGCTTTCTGAGATGAAGAAGCAAATGTGCTGGGCAAAAGATAAGGAAAAAAATTTAATACAAGTCTTATAAAATGGAGATTGCTGCAGAAATTAAGGTCAGAAGTAGAGATGACTGAAATAAATCCTGACTCCTTTTGGAGCCTTTGACATAAAGCGAGACTTGAATGAAAAAATCAGTTTCTGAAAAAGAGAAGTTTAATTCCAGGTTTCTAGGCATACCACAGTTCGATACTAATTCTGTTGCAATAAAATACAAAGCTTCAGTATAAAATAAGAACTTAATTCAAACTTGTCTCTTCACTGTGAAATTCACATTTTTACGAAACGTTTGAAGTTCCAGTATTGCTTGTACTATTACTTTTAAAAGCAGATTTCTAGGGAGATTTTTCCATTAGCTTTGATCAACGGTATCCAGTCTTCATTCTTTCTGCTTTGTGCAACCCATGTCAGTGTGCTTCTGCGGTACAGACCAAGTATTACATTTCCATATCAAAGTGAGCGTTTATAAGAGATGTGGGTGAAGTAACTTTTTTGGCTTCAGATGGTAAAGACAACATTAGAACTCAACCCTCAGCACCTATGTGCACGTGTTGTAAAGCTGCCTACCTTCCCCTGATCTCCATGCTGCATTCACAACACAGTTTCCAGTGATCTTGGCAGCACAGCAGTCTTCCTTCACTTGCACAAATTCCTTTGAGTCCCTGGAGCAGGTTCACTCTATGCCAATACTGATAAAATAGTATGTATTTAAATAGCTTAATAGTATTTGCCAGAGTATCTGAATTAGGGTTCCAGAGAGGAGTAATTTAGTTTGGTTTTTTTTCCCCTCAGTAGGTTATGATTACATTGTAGAATGTTTTATCTCTTTTTGTAATTCTGTATGTTAAGAAGCCATTTCCCTGGGAGTATGTGTACTTGCAGGGGATCTTGGTAAAGCTGAACCTTTTCAGTGGTATCACAATTTTCTGCCTACTTAGCTTAGGAGATAATAGCAGAAGAAGGTAGATTGGATTTTGGAGAAGATCTTTGTTAAGGAGGTGGATGGACTTTCCATGTGTCTGTGTTGTACTTCTTGGGAACAGAAAGTGATGGTGTGAAATAGGTTTTGACTGTGCATACTTTTTCTTTCTTAGTCCATGTAAAATTTCAGTACCAAGTGGAAGATTTAGAAGCATCAAAGAATTTTCAAAATGCCACTTTGCAGTGCTGTATCAAACTAATTCACCTGAAGAAAAATCATGTCTTGTGCTTTTATCTGTTTTGTATTACTTACACTGTAAAACTTTGTGTTTCAGATTCGTGATTCCAACTGTAACTATGAGGCCTTTATGAATATTATTAAATTAAGTGATAATATAGGAGAGTTGGAAGCAGTGAAAGATAAAGCAAGTGAAGAACTGCAATATCTTCGATCTCTGGATACAGCAGGAGATGGTTAGTGCTGCATTGTTTTGCAAAATATGAAATGCATTTACCAGCATGATCTCTGTAGAATATTGCAACAATTAGAAAATAAAAGCTCTGATGCAGCATAGTATAAAGTATTTTATTTTAAAAAAAATTAATTGCATAGGAAGTGTTAAAACACAAATTTTCATTTTCATAAGTGTTTTGTTGGTTGATGTGTGTTTGATTCCTTTTTGTAAGTATAGAGTATTTGGTTAGCTAAATGTATTTCTGTTAAAACTGCTTGACTGGTGGATCTGAATTTCAGTAATATTTAAGGTATTAATGGTAGTCAGTTAATTATTAATCTGAAAAAGGGAAGAGAAAAATATTTCTTCTTGTTTACTTCCATCAGTGAGGTATTTAAACTGAAAAAAAACCCCAAGACTTTATTTAGTCATAATCTGCATTGCTTAATTGTGTTATTTTTGCTTTCAGATATCAACACTATAAAAAATCAAATAAACAGTTTATTATATGTTATTAAAGTATGTGATTCAAGAATTCAGAGGTTGCAGTCAGGAAAAGTAAGTGTTCTAAAATTTTTTTTAGTTTCGAAGGAGTGAGGTTGCAAATGACTGACTAGTTGTTTGTTTCGCTTGTTTTATAATTTAGGTTTGATAGAGTTGGTATGTTTGGGTTTACTTTCTTGACTCTCTTAATTTGGCCTGGGTGTGGTTTCAAGATAATGTAATATTCTACATATATTGACTATTAAAATGATTAAGCATTCTATAGGTGGACCTGAAGGCACTACTGTAACAGCAAGAAATGTCATATTGGCAGAAGAAAGTGTGACATAAAGAGATGAATTTAAGTTGTGGTGAGCTGCAGCCCATCAAATGCTGAAATTAATTCTTGTTAATTAATTTTCTGCCACTGTCACTGTTGATGAGGGATTTGGGTTTAATTTGACCTGTAGAGCATTACATGAACAGCAGTATTAAAATCCACCTTACCATGTAGCAGAATAGCTGCTGCCCGTTTTGAAGGCAAGTAATTATGGGAACATGACCTTCTAATCTAGACCTTCATTTACTAGTGATTGTGAAAATAGCTAATCATTGAGATGCTACTTTGTGATATGTAACATAATTTTTTTTATCCTATCTGTTTTGTGGTAAGTATAAGTTTTAAAAGTTAAGTTAAAAAAAGCCTATGAACACACCGAACTGTGTCTTACAGGAAATAGATACTGTGAAACTGGCAGCAAACTTTGGAAAACTTTGCACAGTCCCTCTGGACCATATTCTGGTAGACAATGTTGCACTACAGTTTTTTATGGGTAAGTGTTAATTTGTCTGATTTGTTTTATTTATAAAGAATGTGCTCACTCAGAGGACTGTATACTTGGAATTGCTAAATGTCAGTAGTGAGAATATCCATCAGTTTTGTTGGTGTTTATAGTCCTTTTAATGCAGTAGATGGAAACGGTCCAGGAAGTTCCTGGAGCTCATGGAAGGTACTTCCTGACAGAGTTGGTGAGGCAGCCAACCTAGAAAGGCACCTGTCTGAACCTGTTGTTTGCAAACAGGGTGATGTGATAGCTGGAGGCTGTCTTGGGTGTGAAATGAACACCCTCAGTCAGTTTGCAGATCATGCTTCAGTTGGGTGGGAGTGTTCATCTGCTGGAGGGCAGGAAGGCTCTCTAGAGGGAAGAAGGCTGGATTGATGGTCCAAGATCAACTGTATGAGATTCAATAAGGCTAAGTGCCAGGTCCTGCACTTCTGTCAACCCCAGGCAGTGCTACAGGCTGGGGGCAGAGTGTCTGGAAAAACTGCCTGGCAGAAAAGCACCTGGGGGTGCTGGTTGACAGCAGCTGAACATGAGCCAGGAGTGAGCCCAGGTGGCCAAGAAGGCCAATGGCAGCCTCGCTTGGATCAGCAGTAGTGTGGCCCGCAGGACCAGGGCAGTGGTTGTCCCGCTGTACTCAGCACTGGTGAGGCCACACCTCAAATCCTGTGTTGAATTTCTGGGACCTTCACGACAAGAAAGACATTGAGGTGCTGGAGCATGTCCAGAGAAGGGCAATAAAGCTGGGGAAAGGTCTGGAGCACAAGTCTTAAGCAGAGTGGTTGAGGGAGCTGGGGTTGTTTAGGCTGGAGAAATGGATGCTCAGGGGAGACCTTATCACTCTCTACAGCTACCTGAAAGGAGGCCGTAGTGAGGTGGGGGCTGGTCTCTTCTCCTAGGCAGCTAGCAACAGGGTGAGAGGAAATTGCTCCAAGATGTGCCAGATGAGGTTTAGATTAGTATTAGGAAACATTTCTTCACCAAAAAGATGAAGCATTAACTTGACAGACTGCCCAGGGGAGTGGTTAAGTCACCATGCCTGGAGGTAGTTAAGACATGTAGATAGAGTGCTTAGGAACATGGTTTAGTGGTGGACTTGGAAGTGGTAGATTGGCAGTCTTGAACATCTTTTCCAACCTAAATGATCCTATGATTCTATGAACCTGCTTTTTAAAAATTCAATTTGAACTTTGTCTTCATTTGTGTCATGCTGTACAAGCCTGTTACATTCACATGGTAACAATAGATTCACTTCTTACATGTGCATGTGAGGATTCAGTGCTTTGTTCCTAGACTTTGCTCTCACTTTTTGTAGTGATTATCGCCAATATGTCTGTAGTATTTTCTTAATTGACTCTATGTGGCAAGTTTTCCAGATGTATAACCAGCTCCTGGTGATCCATATGTAGTCAACATCATAGAGAATTCCTATTCCAAGATGCACCATAGTAACTAGGGTCGTGTGATGTCTGTTTTCTGTAGATTACATGCAGCAGACTGGTGGCCAAGCACATCTGTTCTTCTGGATGACAGTGGAAGGATACAGGGTTACAGCACAGCAACAGCTGGAGGTACTTCAAAGCCGGCAGAAAGATGGAAAACATCAGACCAATCAGACCAAGGGTCTATTAAGAGCAGCTGCGTTTGGAGTTTATGAGCAATATTTATCAGAAAAGGTAGGAATAACGTAATTCTGCGTTGTTTGGTGTTTATTCTTTGTTCAGATACTTCTTTGATAGTTATGACTAAATTAATATGAAATGGTTATACTGTAGCACGTTGCTTACATGTTGACATTTATGCTATTATTTGTGTATCTTCTCTCTCTCCTGATGTCAAGCAGTAAGAAAGTCTTCCTCTTTTGTGTTCCCCCCCATTTTAAAGGCTCATACTGCCAGTGACCGTCCTGTCAAAAGCACTGAACGTGTTCCTGAGAAGTTGACTTTCTAGAACAGACTAACTAGAGACAATGTAAAGACAGAATAAAAAAGTGTCTTTCTGCATATGCTGTCCTTTTCCTTCCTTTTATTCTGCCCTCCACCCTTGCCTGCCCCCATAAGAAGTGTTCCAACCAAAATGGAACCGAATAAACCGAATATTTGTCCAAACTTGGATTAAGATTGGATTATCAAATGAAATAGCTTCTTGTGCCTCTCTACAACTGTCTGTGTAAATTGCTCAAATATCACCATTGGATGTCTTGCAATAGGCAGTAATGGATTCTTCTATGAAAGAAACCACTCATAACTTGTATTCACAAAACATCTTGGTTCTGAATTTGTGTGTGCAGAAAAATCACCTCTCACTCAGAAATGGGCAGAGTTGACAAACTGTTAATCTTTCCTCAGATGTTTCAGGACTTTATCCCATTACTTTTTATTGGCTTGTTCTTGATTTCTGAATCTAAATCTTTTTTCTTAAATAAAAACTGTTTTTAAGTCTGAGTAAATCTCATTTAGGTACTGCTTCAAAATGTGTGCATAAATTTTTTTTGAGGCAATTCCTAGTGTTTAATCATGAAACTTCCAAGTTTTAATACAAACTCTAAACTTAATTTTGGGGGTGGAGGGGATCTGACTCTTGTTGTATGTTCTAGACAGTTATAGACATATTTGTGAAGAAGAAATTTAGTTTACTTTGAGAGTTGCAGCATTGCATAGGATTTTATTTGTGAAAGTAGAACTTTCTTATTTTTATGCTGCAAAAGTTGATTTAGATCTCTATGACAGGCATCTCCAAGAGTTAATATTGATGACAACTTAGTAGCAAAACTTGCAGAAACACTGAACCATGAGGATCCAACACCTGAAATCTTTGATGACATTCAGAGAAAGGTATACTCTATTTGTCCTTTATTTCATAAGAACTGTTAATGCTATAGAGTATAAAACATAACTACAGAGACTAAAAAAGAAGAAAGTCAAATAAAAAAACCTGTGTTACCATTTTTCTATTCTATGAAAATCACACTCTAAATCTTTTTACTTTTACTTTGCCATTCGTTAGCCCATGGTTTTCAAAGCAATAGACAGAAGGAGTAGGTGTCCTCTATGAACCTAAATATGAAGCACAGTTTAGAATTACCATTTTTTACTTAGGTTAATGCATCAATTTAAGAAAAACGTCATGAGTAGACTAAATAAGATGTACAGTTTTTGTCCAGTTTTACTTCTCTTTTTCAAAGGTGAATGTAGTGGTCCCATATTAAATTCTATAGTTGTTCCCAGAAATTAATTTGGCTGGTCCGTTTCTGCAAACTTGCACAGTGAAGCACTCCGAAGCAGCAAGTACTGAAGAAAAAACCAGTATTTTTACTACCTGCATATGTAGACTTTAGCACTCAAGCCTAGTATATGTATTTAAAAAGGAAAATTGAATGATTGATATTCCTGCAGTAACTTACATACTCAGTCTGAAGTGTTTTTATTTTAGATCATTACTCTGATGTTCTCATTCATGCTAAAAATTAGTGATATGAGCTATAGAACTTAAAATCACCCTGTTGTATTTGAGGCTCACATTTAAGACTAATGAAAACACCTTGTGAAATCTGTATTGCTAAAAGTAGGTTAAGGGCCTTGCCTGTGAATTCTGCTGAAGAGTATAGATTTCCCATGTGTTACAAAATAAATTAACTTCCTCAAACCTGGATCAATTGGGTTTTTTTCTATTAGTATCAGATGATAGTATTTGAACAGTGGTCCATGAAAAAAAAATCATTAAAATATTCTAGAGTTAACAGGAGTATCCAAACATCATGTGTGTATATGTATATATACTGTATAGGCTGTGAAGGTAAATTGTTTGAGCTGGTGTGGTTAAACCTTTGAGAGTTAGGGCTATATTGTATTGGCTAAACTGGAAATTGTCATAAAGGTCACATACAGTGTCTTCCCTCCCTTTCTTTCCTTCTTCTCACCTCCTGCCCTAAGTGTCTGCAGGTCTACATTTATAGTTTATCTGTAAGGAAGGACTGAGATAACCTTTTATGAAATGGATAAAGACCAAATAGGTTTATAGTGCAACTGGAAGGGTTAAGAGCAGAGGACAGAAACATTTACAGCTATTGTGCTACTTCCCTTCCTACATGTGCACGTCTGATAGTTAAATATTTTCTGAAACTGTGTTATACTTCTGGCACAATCAGTTCTCATAACCTTTTCATTAAGAGTAAGTCAGAGACATGTATGCACAGATACTTCTTGTTCAAGTAGAATTTATGAAAACTAGTCTGGTTAATTAAAAAATGGAAAAAGTATTTCTGAAGTTGGCATTTTTGTTTCAATTAGGTGTATGAGTTGATGCTGCGAGATGAGAGGTTCTACCCTTCATTCAAGCAGAATGTGTTGTACGTGCGTATGTTAGCCGAGCTGGATATGCTGAAGGATCCCAGTTTCAGAGGATCAGATGATGGTGAAGGAGGTGAGCTCTATATCTCTAAGGGGTATTTCCTGGGACCATAATTTTCTCTGCTTTAAAATGAAAATAAAAAAGTTATGCACACTGTTTTTAGGAAAATAAAAACTCTGGTGATGTCTTTGATATTTAAATTAACATTTCCTCCTTGTGCTTTTGTGTGTAAATTGTTTTGGGACTCACATAGGGTTTTCACTGTAGTAACTTTATTAATCTCACATAAATTCTTGTCAGGTCTTGGTAACTAGTTTGTTACTAAAATAAATATGCGATTATTCCATTCTGCTTTTTTTCTTAAAAATATTTAAAACTCTTCAATATGTTGGGTTCTATTAGTACATAACTATATTCCTCTCTGGAAATAGAAATTGAAAGTATGCAGGAGATGTGGCTTTTTAAAGCAAATAAAATCATTGTTCTTCTTAACTGAAGTACAAATCCAGTGGAAATTGTTTTCACTATTACACTAGCTCCTTAATGAAGCATTATGATGTGGGGATATAAATTTAAAAAAATGTTAATTGAAGTATTTATTTAGGATCTGTATCTTTATAAACTCACATTTCTTTAGGTGTCTTTTTCGGCAATTAGAAACACTTGTGTGTTGTGTGCAGCACTTTGCCCAGTGCCACAGTTGTCTTTCATTTTCCATAATGTTTTGTGGATGCATTTTTTCCATAATGTTTTTGTGGATGTGTGGCCCTACAATGGGGGAAAATCTTCTAACCTGTTTTTTCCTTTCCTTTTTCTCACTGCTCCCAGAATCTTTTAATGGGTCTCCTACTGGCAGCATAAATCTGGTAAGTGCTTGGATTTTTAAAATTTTTTTTTTCTCCTCAGCAGTAGAGAAAGTGTGATAAAATGGTTTAACTTATGTACATTACAGGTTTTACTTCACTGTGGTTGATTTTCTGAAAAAGTTCTTGAGTCAAATTGAAACACAAAAGTTACTAATTACTCTGTAAGATAAAACTTCTCTTTTTGTATTTTGCCATATTTAATGAAATTTAACATTGTTTCTCACAGAAGCAGTTAATTTATGGAAAGCATAAATTAATATCCCTGTTTGGTTTTATTAAATAGATATAAAGTTGGAGTTATGTAGTAATAGGTGAAAACAAATCCTTTGAAACAGGAATCTCAAAGGATTAAATTCAAATAGACTGTAAAATGAGGCATTTATTACATTTTTGTTGGTTGATTTTTTGTTTTTCATTAGGACTTGATTTGGAAACATTAAAGTATCTGGAATTTATTCCAGCCATGAGTCTTTGTTTTTTAATCTGACCAATTTCAAGTTCAATTTTGTTTTTTTTTTAAGTGATTCTTGACCTGTGTCAGTTTGTCAAAACCTTGTCTTTGTTAAATGAGTGTACCTAAACCAAAAATGCAAATACAGTTATTTAAAAAGGAAAAATCATAAAAAGTTAGATATATATCCTCCCCATGTTTCTGCAGACAGTGTGTAGCTGAGCCACAAGGTACGCAAGATTCAGCTGAGCGTATGAGAGTATGTTTCCAAACCTTTTAGTTTTGTGAAGGTTTACATAGAGATTTACAACCTGCGTGCAATTTCCTGGCTTATGCGATACCTGGGCCCTTCTAGTTTGTTCTTGGAAGGTGCTGTAGCTCCTTAGGAGTTCCACTGCATTGCTAAGATCGTGCTTGCACTCAAAGGAATGAGTATTATAAAAGGAATGAGGAATTATAAAGGAATACATGTAACATTAATGTAGATGTGTTTCAGTGTGAGGTTTGGTTATTGATGGGGTTTGGTTTTTTGTGGGGTTTGGGGTTTTTTTTAGTTTAAATTGGAATTTTCTTTCCTACTGTTTTCCTGTTGCTTACATTTTGAAATGCAAAGAAAAGGGGAGGTGTTTAGCTGATAGAATTTATACAAACTCCTGGTAGATGCAGAAGAGAAACTTAATTTAGCCATATTTTTTATGAATTTACAAACAATTCTGGTAACTTTTCACAAGAGTCTATTAGCTGAGTAATCTTTTTAAAAGATCTTTCAAATGTCTTTTGAGTACTCTTTCTAATAATATTGTGTCATATCAGAGTTATATTTTATAGATGAGGATTTGTCATTGTGGTGGCTCCTCTGGCTAGTGGTTATCTGCTGCTTCATTTCATGTGACTTTTCCAAGCTAAGTTAGAAAGTCATAAAGTCTTTATCAAGCACTGTTGCAATAGAAATAGGTATTTGCATGGGACTCTTAAAAGTCTTGACTTTTGTTTTTGTTGTGACAAGGGTGTTTATAGAATACTACATTTATTATAAAGAGTTAAGAACATTCTAGCAGAAATACATAAGTAAATTTCTCTTTATGCAGAACTACTTTTGCTTTTCTGTAGTCCATATTGTTCAGGGTGTTCAGTGCTTTTACAGGTGTTTGAATACTGGTAGATTAGTTTTTGCTGGCTGAATTCCATGTCAAGAGTAAATTTCTGTACACATAGTTTAGCTCCCTTGTGTTAGTCTGTTACATAAGAAAAATAGACCTTGGAAAGGTTACTTCAAAGGTCAGGGAATTTCTGTACTTGTAGCTAATGACAAGGTATTAAATAAGATTGGGATGTGATGTGATGTGGTATTTTTAGGTTTTTAATTAACTTGTGCTCCTGTGAATATATCTAATGGCAGAGATACTAGCTCATATTAAATATCTGTCTGTTTTGTTATCTGTTCAGGTTTCAGCCTTTTAATTTACTTGCATTGATTGTTGCTGTATAGTGCCTTGCCACAGCAGTTGAGTGTTTCCTAAAGTTTGTATTATAAAATAAATTGCGGTTCATACTTTCACTGGAAGAATTTGGAAGACAGGCTCAAAACTGTTTAGAGGAAAAGTTGTTTTCCAAAAATATCTTAATTTCTGCCTTTTGATTTGATACATTAGTCTACTATATTGAATCAGTAGGTCACGTTTTGGGAGTATAAATCCATTGTAAATATTTATAGACTCTTGCAGATTTCCTCTAAAGGATCCATAATGGGAGCTTTGCATTGAGTAAATAGGAGTTACACAGGTGTTAGCTATCCAAGACCTTAAAGGGCAGCAGAAGTGGCTGGATTGAACTTTTGGCAGTCATTAGCTTGAACCCCACTCAGTAATCACAGAGAAATCTGAACTTGAGTGACAGTGAAGGGAAGCAGGAAAACAAGAAGTAATTATGCCTTTAAAAAAATGTAACTGTACCTTAATGTCAGTATTGTGTAGCAAATAAAACATTTGAGCAGTTGACAGTTACTTGTTTTCTTTTATAACATTACATCCCTTCCATCTTATTGATAATCAAATCTTAGAGCTTTCAGAATATCAAGTACTTACTTTATCCAAGCTTCCACAAATGTCTGCTGTTAGCCAGTCTCAGGTGATATTCTGCTCCTAAACTGGACACTGCAGTACAGAGCAGCACACCTCACAGGGTCATTGCTGTCCAAGGGACTTGCTCAAAAATGGACTAAGTCAGGAGTCCTGTGTCCAACAATGACTGAAAGCAGGTGAAAAGATTAAAGGAACAGCCCACTTATGGTGATATTTTACCAGAATACTCTCTAGCATCCAGTAAGTTAAAGACTGGGAAATTCTTGGGGTAAAGATGATGTCTGCTGTCAAAATATTTTTGCATGAATTCATCTGTTCTACCACTTGACAGACTTAAACTTTTAGCACTATAGCATGTAGTGGCAAAACAGATTTCCCAAAAGGGCTTTTCTTTCTTCTACCTTTTCTCAGTCTGGGACCTTAGTACTGTAAGTCTACAAGCTGTATCACAGAGATATTCAGGAGACTCCCTACTGTAACACATGTATTCAGACACTTTTAAGCTGCCCTTTATTCGGTATCTAGACTTTATAACAGAAATGTTATTTCCCTTGCCTTCCGTAGTAGACATTTAGACAGAGACTGACTGAGGTGGTTGAGGTGGAGAAGAGCCATTCCTTGTAGAGAACTAGAGGAGGAATGAGTGGAGTATTACGTTGGGATGTTGTGGCATTGATAACGATTCGGATGAAGAAGGAGCAAGAGCAGAATTTTAAATAATCTTTAAATAATTCATGTTTTCAAGTCCTTTCTATCTTTTGATTATAATCTCATATATTGTTTTATGTTTAAGGAGACAGGGGAGATTTAGAAACTGAATTGATGTAGGTAGAATTTTAGTTTGATACGGGTATGGCACTGCTAACCCGTAAGTCCCATTCTAGGTAACTTTTTGCAGTAAGTCACTATTAAACTGGCTTGGTTAAATTATAAAAGACAGCAGATAGCTATATTCACTCTGAATGTGTTTCTTTGAAGAATTTTAGAATTCTGGAGTAAAACACATAAAGTAACTGGGATCCCAGTGCCTGTGAATTTTACTTAGGTAGCTCCAACTCTTTTATTTTTAACTGGTAATTTAAGATTAGGGTGTGTAGTGGCCCATCCTCTATTTCTTTCAGTTGTGTATGCAAGCCTTTCAGCAGTCTTGAAGAGCTTTATTATGTTAACTCTTAGTAATCAGATGTATTAATTTTAACTAAAAGCAGAGCTTCTCTAAAAGATCCATTAGGCTTCTTTTGATCCCAGTAATTACTAAATATGGAGACAGAGCATTAACCAGCTGAGGATGTACCTGTTCATTTTTTGCAACAGAAAATATTCCTGAGAAAAATATTAGCTGGTTTTTTTTTTACATAAAGCAGAAAAGCTTCTGGTTTCTACTGCTGTGTAACATTTGTGTAGTGTGTAAAGACATTTGAAAAAAACCAGAATGATATGAAGGTAAAAACAAAAGGATCTGTTACACAGCATCTGTATCTCCTCAGTTGTTTCGGAGATTTTCTAGTTTTGTTTTTTTTTTCTTTTCCTAATGTTCAGTAGAAGACCATTTGTAGCTGTACTTCCATTAGAGTTGAGATATCAAACTAAAGTGGCAAATGTTTGATCAAATAATGAGTGGTCACAACACTCTGTGTGAAAATGATGGAGGAAATGAAAGGCCCTATACTGTGCAAAAGAATGGCTTTGGTAACCAGGTAGTACAAACACCTGCACTGTTACAGTGCACTAAGCTTTTAGTGTAGTGAACTGAAAGTTTGAAAATAAAATAGATTAATCAAAACACATGTCAAATGTGATATATTTCTGATCTTATTCTTTTTTTCCCATTTTTTCCTTCTCCATTATCTTCCCCACCCTGCAGTCCTTAGATGACCTTTCAAATGTCCCTTCTGATGAGACAGTTCAGCTCCATGCATACATCTCAGATACTGGTAAGTGAATCTGTTATGATGTCTGCTTACTTTTTTCTCACCATTTATTTTGACTTTTGTAATATTGCAGGCTCTCTGGATCCTGATTTTCTCTTTTTTTTTAATCTCATAAAACATTTGAATTCATATTTTCCATTAAGTCCTTGTGGAAATCTTTACAGTATTTCTTCTGTAGGTCACAGACTATGTATCTGTAGTTAAAAAGTGATTTAATTTTTATTGTTTATGGTAGCATTATTATTATTGCTGCTTTTATCTCTGGAGAATTATTCATTAAACTTAGCATTGAGTAAGATCTATTTTAGCAATTATTTAAAGAAATTCTGAAAGCCATCTCTCTTTCTAGTCACAGAATTACAATTCTTGATTGTTTAATTTTCCTAGTATAATATTTTTCCCTTATTCTTTGTGCTTCCTTACTGACTTAGCTTAGTGTAAGGAAGTGACTTCTGTCCTTATGGTGGTGGCATTTTCAGTTATCTTTTAAAAAACTTTGCCTAGAAAGAAATTTTTTTTTTTATTACATGAGAGTAAATAACAAAAAAATCTCAGCTATTATTTGCAAATACTCTAGTTAAATGAGATTGCATTGGGTAATTAAATTGTGAAGTGATCTTCAGATACTTTTCTTGATAGATTTTACTATGCAACAGACTTTTAAATCTATGCATTTATATGGTGCATTTATATGCTGTCAGCAAGCATTCAGCTACTTTACATTTTAATTAAACTTACTCGAACTCAGTGTGAGAGCAGTGTGCAAGCCAAGTGTCATGGTAGTCAGTGAAAGGGGAAAGGGGAAAATAAGTTAAGAATCAAATTCTTCTTTTTTGTTAAAATGGCATGTGATACTTTTTTTCTGAATTAAATTAGAAGTTTCATCTTTTTTGACCTAAGAAAAAAAGGTAAACTTAGGACCACGTGAATTGTAAAATTTGTAGATGGCAGCATGTATGGTTAACTATTAGCCTGACTCTGTGAATACATAATGCTCCAGGTGTAACAGGAGATACGTATAGGTTTGTATTGCAAGGTAGTAATAAACTGCATCTGTGAGCAGGTTCCTTTCCTCTGCCAGTTAATATCCTTTATTGTGCTTGAGGGTTATGTACAAACAGGATTATCTCTGTGTGTTTCAGAATTCACATTATCTTGGGTTGCAAAATAAGTACTAATCAAGAGGCTAAGACATAAGGGGCAGCAGGACAACTTCTTTCCTTTTCTGCCTGAAGTTGTTCTCCTAAAGGTGCCACTTAGCAGAGTCCCTGAGATGTGGTCTGGTGGCTGCAGAGCCTAGTGGTCAATGTGAATGTAGAGGACAAGGCTTGTGCAGCATTTGTGGAGCTGGGGGTTCCTGGCTCTGCTCTCTAGGCAGTCTTTTGGCACCATCCTGACTGCCTGCTTTTTTCCCTGGGGGTTCAGCACTCAACATTCTTTTTTTAGAGGGTAGATGGCAAAGACAAGATGCTCTGTGCCCACTCTTCACCTTTCTAGTGTGTAATTCTTGCATTGGCGGCAACTGCCACTGTCCTACAGGTGCTCCCTGGCTGCTTAGACAAAAGCATTATAATTCAGAGAAATCAAGACTGAAAGTATTACAGAGGATGAAATTGATAATTTCCCAGGAGAATTGTATTTTATGGAGTGTAGGTGCATAGAGAAATTCAGAGACCTTGATTAAAAACATTTTCATCTAGTCACTGGAAAACTCTAGGTTTCCCAACTGGCTATTGGCTCACTACTTAAAGAGGTAACATGTTGCCAATTTAAATGGTGTGCAGTGTAAGCAAGATTGGTTCTAGGTTATTCTCTAAATAAAATGAAAGGTTTTGATACAAGCTATACTGGGGAAATTCTGTGAGGGAGGAATGTCCAAGAAGACCTAAATATTTAATGGAGATCAAAAAGATGTTTGCTTCTATTTCAGATAGCTATATGTGTTCTTTTCATTTATGAATTGACTTCTCCATACAATGTATATATGCACACACAGAGAATGCATTATATATACGTACACACACATGTCTGTATATATAGTTTCTGTTGACTAAAATAGCATGGGGAGTGTTTTTTATCTTAGAGGTAATAACAAACTGCTGATACCAGTAACAAAATGGAATGCTTGCAGCTTGCTATCATTGTCTTGTATGTGTAGACTTTTTTGATGGACAGACTTTTGCAATATAAGTAGACTACTTTGCAGACTGGAATTTCTTTGGGTTTCACAGTTATCTTTCATCCCCATCTTGAGTTCTTTAGAGTAAATTTTTTTTTAAAAGATCTATTTGCTATTTAAAAGTTGAAAATTTTTCTGTTTATGTTTTGCATGTCATTGAAACTTGTCTAAATTTAAAGCTGCTTAATCTCTATTTAAGTTCACGTAGTGAGTTTTGGAGGGTATCATACAGCGTTTAGGATAAAGGGATAGCTTAGTCTTCTGCTTGCATGTCCATTTTTGTCTTTCAAGTCTGTCATTCCAGGCATTTCTTCACTTCACATTTGTGTCCTTTCGTCTTCCTTCTTTCTGTTTGTTCCTTTTTCGTTTTTGTTTTTAAAACTACTAGTCTATGCTGACTCTGACCCATATGCTGTGGCAGGAGTGTGTAATGACCACGGCAAGACGTATGCCCTGTATGCCATCACCGTCCACCGGCGAAATGCAAACAGTGAGGAGATGTGGAAGACATATCGGCGCTACAGTGACTTCCATGACTTTCACATGAGGATCACTGAGCAGGTAACCAAGCTCATGAAAATCTTTATAGGTGCCCGTTTCTGTAGTTTAATAACTGATGACTATATGATTGCTCTGAAAAAGAAATGGAACTTAGAAAGTCTCCCCCGTCTTCCCATACTGCTTAATTTAAATTTAAATCTTTGTATGGAAGTGCTGTTGGTCTCAAACAGTGGTGTTTTAGTTATATTTGTCACAGAGATTAAGAAATAAAAGCTGAGGTTGGGAAACAGGTATTTAGGTTTTAAGTGAATGTTAAGAATTGGTGGGGTCCCAAAAGGGAGAGCTGGTAGCATTTCACTATACTACTAGCAATCTGCCTTTTACTGCTGTACTTGTATTCTCAGACTCTTAACCCTCTTAAAATGAAAGAAGGAAGAAATAAAGAGTTGTAATT
The DNA here is from genome assembly GCA_013399875.1 of Gymnorhina tibicen. NCBI lineage: Eukaryota > Metazoa > Chordata > Aves > Passeriformes > Artamidae > Gymnorhina > Gymnorhina tibicen. The sequence continues at coordinate 3,600,078 of VXAZ01002838.1, read as the reverse complement.
CACCAGCTGGTACAAAGCAGAACCTGCTGACATGAAAAAATGACGAAAACGCAGTGCTTTTAAAAGGAGGCTGAAGTGCTTTTAAACCAAGCCTTTGGAGAAGTTAGATTTGACTGCATAACCTTTGAACTAGTCAGAAGTGTCAGTTTATATCCCTTTACTCTGTTATTAATTGAGAGTCATAGAGAACAAATTCTGTGCAGGTAAGTTAGCATTTTAAAGTTACATCAGTAATAAAAATTGAAAAGGCTTTATTAAAAAGCAAAAAATTGAAAAGGCTTTATTAAAAAGCAAACGTTGAATATTTGGATTAATTATAAATGAAGTCTGACTTCCCTTTGAATTTCTGATGATCTTAATGTGCTGTCAATAAATTCGAAATACCAATTTTTGTACTCCTTCAAATTGATTTTTTTAAAAATAATTCAATATTTTGAAGAATACTGGGTCTTATAGTGAATTAATGTTCTGCTGATAGGGGCAGTAATTCAGAACTAACGTGGCTCTAAATGAGTAGAAATATATAGCAAAAGCAAAGATGTTCACAATATGAAAGCTCGACATTTCTGGTTGCTAAATCTGAGTGAATTTACAGGGAATAGAAATGTTACCCTAGAACACTAAGATTGCAAAAAGTAAACAGATTTCTGTGATTCACTGTGGCATCTCAGATGCTCCCAACAGTTTTGCTTTGTCTTGACAATTAAATAGACATTCTTACTGTCTTGTGTGCTTGTCTGAGACATTTTTATTCACACGTTAAGGGTAAAAGTTAGAATCATTAATTTAAAATGAGTAGGAAGGGCAGGGACTGTTTGGTTTTCAGAGAAAATAGATAGTTGATCCAAAATGGAATTGAAGTTAGCAGTTCAAAGTATCTATATGAGTTTTTTTTCCTTAGAGTACTGAATAGATTCACACCAGTTCCTTTAGTCAGTCATGTAATAAATATTTTAAGTAGATTCCTATATTTAAAATAGAGGCTGTTAGTTGCTTACATTGCTTCTGCTTAGATACGAGTCCAAATAAAAACTAGATAATCTTCTGTTCAGTTATTTTCCTATATGACCTACTTGAAAGGGAATGGGATTTGTAAAGTTGTAAAGAGCTATTCTTTGGTTCTTCCTACAGACCATAAATTTTATATTAGCTTCGTGGCCTTCCAAAGTTCAGTGATAGAAGAAGAGATCTTGCAGAGGCTGAATGGAATCCATATCTTTAAATCTGTAATGTTGTGGTCTTTTCTAGAGAGAAAAGGATGCAACCTGTTTCCAGGTTGTTTCTTAAAGCCTAGAATACTGTATGTTTCTCTCTTTATCACCTTAAGAATATTATTTACAGGAAGTCTGGATTCTGTATGGAGATAGTCCTGATTCTTCAAGTTTTGTTCTTGTCACTTTTTTATTCGGCCTTATTAAGTGTTAGGGCCTCCTCTTTCCCTTCTGCTTCCCTGGGACTGCCATTCTTCCTGCAATACTAGAACAGTGAAATACATGTCAACCAGTGCCAATCACTGTCATTACCTGGAGAAAAGGCACAGGTGGTGACATATAGAGCATGTTTTGATAACCTGTGTGTAAACTAGGTGCTGCCATCTCTCCAGGGATGAAAGCTTAATTTCCTTAATAGGCTTGATCAGGATAGGAAAGAAGAGAAATTTTAGAATGATAAACAGGTTCTCTTGAAAATCTTTACTCTTTATCTAGTCTCATAATCCTAGTAACTTCATCCTAAATAATAATGATAAATTTTGAGCCTAAGCCTTTTGGATACTCTATTGGTCTGTATTTCAAAAGTAAGTATCACGTGCAAGTTCAGAAATTAAATTTTACCCTTAATTATCTCCTGGGAATTTTCACACTTTTGTTCTTGACAGTGTACCTTTCCCTTTGGCTTCTCCAAGGATTCTGAGTTCCAGGCATGATGCAGAATTTTTTTTGTCAGGTGTTAGGTGGTGTATAAGAGTAGGTGAATAGAATGTCCTTATATGAAGACTTGAAACTTTTTAAAACAGAACAAAAAATCTTCTTTTTTTTCTAGTTTGAAAACCTTGCAAATATACTAAAACTTCCTGGCAAAAAAACATTTAACAATATGGACAGAGAGTTTTTGGAAAAGAGGAAAAAAGATTTAAATGCTTATTTGCAGGTAAGCTGTTACGGGTTTTTTTAGCTCTGTGCTTGGAATTATTTTTTCAGAGGTAGCATGCCTTTGTGGTTTTTTTCTTTTGAAAAAAAAAAAGCTGTGGTGGTGGTGGTACACAAAGCTAAATCATATCTCACAAGAACTTGATACTATCTCATAAGTTTGCATTTTCTTTAGTGTTTTGGTTTATTCTCAGCCAGTTCTGTCACAGCTTTTTGAGCTGATGAGGTCCAGCTATGTTGGTTTTGAGCTTTATGCCACTGACCTTCTCCTGCTGACACATTTGTGGTCACTTTCTCTTGTGCTGTTGCGTAAGTATTTCCGTGGCACCCACTCCAGCAGCGTAGCAAATCACAGTTCCTCTGTTCAGATAAGGCCTGTATCAGCCCAAACAAAAGAATTGAATTGTCTTCTTTCATAAGAACTTTCTGGTCATTTAGCACTAAAATATGTTGATCAAGTCAATGAACATGTTAACGATAAATAATGAAGATGAGTAAAACACTGACAGTTTGAGTGGTCGTAAAGGTGTATATTTTTCTATGAATTGCTATGATTAGCATAGTGGTTAAAATTATGGGAATTACTAAGAGGCCCATTGTTTCCATCTTGAGACTAGTGTAATATTGGAATAAAATTCAGGAATGAAAAAAATACATTGGTAGATGTGATGTCTTTGACTGTGTCTTGTTCATTATTTATTAAAATAACTTTTAAAAATCATTTTACTCAGCTCTTGTTAAATCCTGAAGTGATGAAAGCTTCTCCAGCTTTAGCCCATTATGTGTATGACTTCCTGGAGAATAAAGCCTACAGCAAAGGGAAGGGGGATTTTGCACGGAAGGTAAGAGTGTTTTGTACTGTCAGGGGAACTTCAGAGCATTCATTCATGCAATGGTTGCATTAAACAGACATGTTGAACAGATATTAAAGATCTATATAGCACTTTGAAAACAGCTTGCAAGTGAGTTGCTTTAATATTTTGAGTGGCAAAGTATCTGAGGATATACGGAACCAAAAAATTACCATTTTTATAAAAGGTAAATTTGTTTGTATGACAAGGAAATAAAATTTTGAAATTGGACACAGTGAATTGCACCAAGACTATTCTAAAAGTGTGTTTGTTGCAAGTTGCTTTCTGTCAGACATCTGTGATTTTTGTTTTTGTGGTCTTACTCCTTCTGATTTCTTTTTTCAGTTCTTTACTCTGTATTTGCTGCTGTTACCATGCTTTCCACTCTTCAGCCCAAAACACGATACGCGTTTCCCTTCAAAAGCACCTGCTAAGTATTTAGGTGTAACCATCCGGAGTCATTGGTCAAATTCAGAGCTCTGCGCTCTGCATCCTTTTTGTGAAGCCAGCAGCACTGTCTTCCGACAAGTGGTTCTTTGTTCAGTTGACCAGTTCGTGTGAGCATCTGCTTTGCAAATGCAGCCATTTCAAAAGTTTTAGTGATTTTGATATAAAAAGCATCTGCAACTTTATTGTCACTTCAAGTTACTGTCCTGCCTATATTCCTTAAATAATTAACGGTGAAATAGTTATATATTTATCAAGGTTTATATAATGACTAAGATGTATTTTCCAGCTTACGAGATTCTTTATAAGCATAACTTTTTAAAGGGCATCACACTAGTACTTGTGCCTCTGTTTGGACTGAATGTAGAGTATATACTGAAACAAAAATTGTAACAGTTTCTTTGGGAACTACTTTATGTTTCTAATTATACTTGCCATGATACATACTATTCTAGTGCTGTTTAAAAGAGGCATGTTTCAAAGATGAAGAGTTGAAAGCAGAAGTGAAACATCTGGGAGTAGAAAGCCTGGAAGGGAGAAATGGTATTGAATGGAGAAGAAAAGGAAAATAAATTCAAGCTAAGAAAAGCCAAGGGATGGGAAATGAAAATGACTCAGGAAAACATCTATTGAAATATGTAAATAGCTGCAGTAGGGCTGTAATGAATGAGAAATATAAATTGAAGTAAAATTAAAACTGTGTGCTGCATTCTGTAATGAAGTTAAGTAATTTGAGTTGTTCTTTTATATTATTGTTCTCTGGAACAGTGCCATACTTCTCATAGTGTATTAATATGCTGGTGTCCTCATAGATTGTACAATTCTGGTTAAACATCTTTCCCTTCAGATGGACACATTTGTAAATCCACTGCGTAACTCTATGAGAAACGTATCAAATGCAGTCAAGTCTATCCCTGACAGCCTGGCAGAGGGCATGACTAAAATGTCAGACAACATGGGTAAAATGTCAGAGAGATTGGGACAAGACATAAAGCAATCATTTTTCAAGGTAAGAAAATATTGGTGGTTAATACATAGTAGTAAATTAATAGAGGAGTCACTATTGACTCACTTAAACTAATGTTACATAGAAGAGTCAAGTCATTAAACAGAAGACCAATCTGTTTTGTCCCTGCATCCTTTTAGTAAGGTTCAGCAGTCATTATATGACAAAAATGGAGGCCTTTGCTATTAAGTAACATTTTAAGATGGCATCTATGGACTGTTACAGCTATCCTTCCGTTAATTCAATGCAGTAACTTGAGAAGAACATGAGATTTACTGATTTTCTTATTTTTTAACCAGCCATTCTCATAAAGCTAATTTCCTGCATCTGCTGTTTTCATTAGGAAAAAATCCTGTATATTTTGAAACTCCGAATAAGGAGATAGCCTCTTTTCTGCTTATTCCTTGTTGAATTCCCGTTTAAATTAAATTTTCTTTCTGTCTTTCCTGCCATCTTTCCTCATCTCTTACATTCATAAAATACAATACTTTAGAGGTGGGGAACAGTAGCATGACATGCAATATGGAAGTCCTGTGAAAATAGTAATCTTCAGAACATGTTCATCTTCCCTTTGTTTCTCTGGTCCTCCTCTTCCTGTGTGTAGCTTGTAAGGTCTGTGATCAGGGATTGTTCCATTTTGTGCTACCAAAGCAGTTATATATGGCAGATGTAGAACAGCAACTGAGATGAGTGAATTAACCCTTAAACCATGAAAGGGAATAATAAATTGGGGCCTGGGGGGATTGGTGGGTTTTTAAATTACTTGCAGAGTAAAATGACTGTCTTTGGACTTTTTCATTGCTAGTAACTTCCCTTTCCCTGGTGTGTGACTAACAATATATTTACAGTTGTACTCACTGGGAAGCCCATGACTAGGCAGGACTTAAGATCAAGAAGAAATACCTGAAGAAATACCAGTCTCATAAGAGTTTTTATGTGTTTTTCATTTGAAGCATTAGGCACTCAGTGAATTACATGTAGATTGTCTTAATGATAATTCTGTTGATAATTTTGGTAGCTATACGAGAATATATACAGACTTGATTTTCGGTTTTGGAAGGCAAAAGGACTGCTGTGTAATTACCTGCTTTAGCTGGCAATTGACTTTTGACCAAATGTTGATGTTTTATATTTTCATAACCAAATTGCTTATGAAATTTTTTCTGATTTATTCATACTCTAATGTATTTTTTCCATCATAAGCATAGCCTTTTTTATTGTAGGTTCCGCCTCTGATGCAGAAAACCTATTCAGATCCAGACCACTGCCGTGTTGCAGCACCAATTGATGACAACGTGAGTCTGAGATTTGTCCTTTCAAAGTTGACACCTCTAAAACCAAACAAATAAGTTACTTGTTCTGCATTGAGCTACACTTTTATTGTTTTCTGACACTCTACCAGGCACTTCAAAACAGTTCTAAGCTTTTTAAAAAGAAACTTGCATACTTCCTTTTAAAATTAGCATTTTTGCTAGCACTGAAATGGTTTGCACAACATTGGAATAACTGGGAGAGTGCATGTACTACTGCTCCCGTGTTTTATGGCTGGGGGTTTCATTTTTTTGGTTTTTTTGTCTTCTCCCTCCAATTTCTGTCTGTTCAAAGATAGTGTGGTACCAGACTGCCAGCATCATTTCAATTGGCATTTTATGGATTTGATTTCTGATGCAACCTTTTAAGGAGCATTTGTTTAATGGATCAAATGAAGTGTTTGCCATGTTTTTGTGGAAGCACCCTCCAGAAAGTGTTCGTAAATAACAAATTTCTAGTATATGGACACCTAAAATGTGTAAAGTAGTAATATTAAAAACTTGAAAGTGAAGTTTAAACTCCTGATGGTATCATAAGCTATAGTATTTTACCATTGCTTTGATTGAAACATTGATCATATATGTGCAAACAATTGGAAAAAAACCATTTATCTCTAGGTAGGACAGAAAAGCCTAGAAAGATTGCCCATCAGTATATGCATTTTGCTATGCTCCTGTTCTGCACTTCATGTTTCAGGTTTTTTGGTCACATGGAAGCATTTCAGTTTGTTTCCCTGTACACAACTGCTGTGATCACTTTGTAGATGTATTTTTACTCAGCTGATATCTCCTTGAGTTCTTCTGGATTTTCTTTTTCCTCATTACTTTTCACTATATAAGACTGTATCCCCAAGTTTGTAATTACAATTGTAATTACACATATCTGTGGTACTCCCAAAGCTTCTGTTTTGCACAGGCAAAACAAAACAATATAATGCAAGTACATGAGCAGCTTCTCTGTAGGTGTAAAATGATTAGATGTTGCAGTTCTTGATTGCTTTAAGTTAACATATCAAGGTTTAAAGGCAGATTTCAGATATTTGAAAACCTTTCAACTCTCAACTGCTCATGTAAGATTAATTGCTCACAACTTACAGTCACTAAGACAAAAATAAGGCAGTTTGAATGGAATTATACTTGGAGAAGCAGTACTGTAAAAGTGAGCAATGGATCTGTACAATCTCCAGCTAGATTATGAACCCACTGTCTGTGTTCCAGTTGCATCTAAAGGTGTAGTCCACCAAAAGAATAATACTAACATGGTTTTTTGTTGGCCAATCTGTGTAACATTATCTGTTAAAAAATAAAATTATGATCCTTTTCTTAATCTTCAAGCATAAAAGCACTGAATAGTCATGCAGGTTACAATGATGTCTAAATAAAAGGCACTTCATTGCAATGAAATGTCACTGTTTTTAGCATCTGTAAGAAAATGGTGCCCAAAAAAAGCTCCTTCCAGAAGTTTCTGTGTAAGGCAGTTGGAAGCATAGCAACCAAGGAAGAGGTGAGGGATCAGGTCCATCCTAAGGACATATTGCCATGTATTAATTTTATTCATCTTCTGTAATAACTGCTGACTTTTAAAATAGCTGTTTCTTGTCTTATTTTAAAAATTCAGTGTATCTGGTTTTATATTTAATTTTCAGTTTTTCTTTGCTAGTAATGGTGTTATAGAAGATTACGGGAAGATTTCATATTACAGTAAAATACAGAGCAAAGTGTTGCCGTTGTGCTTATACTGAAGCATTTGATGCATAAAGTAGCTACTAAATCTGTAGCTTTCTTGATCTGAATTAAAAGTTTACTGTTTATTCTTTTACTTGGTGGTCAGGTGGATGACAATATTCCCCTGAGAGTAATGCTCCTACTTATGGATGAAGTCTTTGATTTAAAGGAGAGAAATCAGTGGTTAAGAAGAAATATAAAAAATCTGCTTCAGCAACTTATTAGAGCAACATATGGCGACACAATTAATAGGTACTGTTTTTCTTATATAGAGCAATCATGTCAGTGACACTGTGTACTCTCTGTCTATACATCATTCTTGGTATTACTAAATTATTGTTGTTTAAATCTGCATGCATTCCTCGTCGGAGAAAATCAATAAACTGAGTACAAATGTGGTGTAAAGTGGAGATAACACATTACTGAAAAGTTCCAGTAATTCTTACATGCCAGAGAGCTTACAAAAGAGCTTTCACGTACGAGAGTTCACATTTCGGTGAACGTAACTTAATATTGATGCTATTTGCCCTGTTTTACACTATACCTTTTTTTATTAGTATTATGCATTACTTTCTGCACTATTTCTGCTAACATCTCTTTCATGCCACAAATGATCCACTGGCACTGTCAAATTATGTGAACTTTACTAAGTTGCAGTGTTACTGTTAAGTTTTTGCTCTCACACTTTAAAAGATGAAAGTGGAAAAGGAAAAGGACTCTTATGGGGTCTGTTTTACCCTCTCCATATTCTTTATAATTCATGTGTACCCTTACTAATGCAAATGTGAAGCCAATGAATAGTGCTAATTAAGTAATGTTTCTTGCCCTCAGCTTAGAAATATACAGTTTCCAGGCTTTCCTTCTAGTAATTTGTTTCTGAAATGTAAACAAAAATAAAGAATAACAACAAAAAATTCAAGATACAGGTTTAGAACTGCATGGTTACTTTCAATTTAGTGCCATGGATCAAAAACCTAATATCTAGCAGGTGAGAAGTAGCTTCCTACTTTTTTTTCAGGACATTCCTCACTATATCAGTTCTTTTTACCTTTCAAAAGTGTATTTGTGGTGTTTTCTTCATCACTGTTAAACATACAGACTTGTGGTAGCAGTAATGATGTAACCATGTAATAAAATAGCACTGGGTCTTTCTCAAATAATTCCTTGTAGCCAGTTGAAAACTGTCATGAGAACTGTGCTTCCAAGAACATGCTGCACTGTTAAACAACTCTGAATACTTTTTGCTGTTTCCAGATTGTAGTATAAGCAGCAGAGTTTGTGCACAGGCTGCTTCTTCCTTCTTGCAGAGATGGCTGTAGTGCTAGTCTGCTTCTGCATTTAGAGCCATTCCAGATACTCATGGCTTCCTCTGGTCATACCTTGTCCTGGCTAGTTCTTGGGGTTTAATGGCATTCTGCTGAAAAAAAAAAGTCTTTTTCTGTTTCTTAGAAAAATAAATTCAAATGGTGGTTAGGGAAACAGTCCTGGGATTATGGTGATACACAGATGCCTGTATCATTTCTGTAAGCATCCTAGATTTGGATATAGAGCTCTGGGTGTGTGGGTTGGTGAATGAAGGCCTGATGAATGATCAGTCTGTATCTCCTGTTAAGGATTGTGAAGTAACTGTACACGCTGCAGCAAGTATTTTGAAATTCCGAGTAGGTCCTTTGCTTACAGAAGCAGAACTTAGAATGCTCCATGAACAGGAGTGCTCTACAAGAAAACCAGTTATCTAATGCTGATGGGAGATGCAACAACAGTTTTGCAGCAATTTTTCATTATCATATATTTACCCAAAAAGAAAAAATCTTTGGCTTTAGGGAGTGATCGGTGAACTTAGATTTCTATCTTGAGAATCAGTGTTTGCCTTACTATTGTGCAGTATTATAGAACCTACTTAAAAAAAGTTGGAGAAAGTTGAAACTATACTTTGTTTGCTCTAGAATGCTCTTTAAAATGATGCTTCACTTGTGGGTTTTCTGCTTTAAAAATTAAACGAGAGACTTGTTGCTTTGATTTTAGAAAAATAGTTGATCATGTTGATTGGATGACATCTCCTGAGCAAGTAGCAGATGCAGTGAAACGCTTCAGGTATGTCTTTAATCACAGATGTTAAATATGAAGTACTTACCAATTGATGTCTAATATCTATATGTCTTCCTATTCTTCTTACATGAGGAAATTATTATCACTCTCCAGAATACCAGTTGGATCATACACTGCTTTTTCATATGTTAAGTGAGAGAAAGCAATTGTCACATAGAGAAGACTGTTTCTGAGTTTTCTCCTCTACCTTAAAAACTTCTTTGTTAACCAGTCTAGAGAGCTAGAGTACAGGTATACTTAGAAATGTCTTATCACTGTAGTGATGTAGTGTCTTGTTTGCCTTCATGAAGGCATGGACATGCCTTGCTTTTAAAGGCAAACAAATTCGTGCTAAGAGAGCCCTAGCTCTGAGATGATGTTTCATTTGGGATAGATACAAAGGAACTGAAGTCTGAATTTGAAACTATCAAAGACTCTGTCTTTCAATTTCCATGAATTTCTACCTTGTTGTTGAGAAAGTGTTACCCACTTTTTTTTCCCCTATAGTTTGGGGTTTTTTTTCTTGGGGTGAAAGTCAAAGTAGGGTAATGTATTCTCCAGAGGGTCATAATTTACAAGTATTCTGTTATTCTTTGATTAAACTGTGGGAATGTGTACTTCTTATTCAGAAAAAAGACTGTCTTTCACTGGTGGCAAAATAGATTATTAGACAGAGGCATGTCTTTTGCATTAGGCTTTCTACTACACTGACACTATTTCTTCTCAGCTTTAGGTTGGTTGAAAGGCTAACTGCTAGTGTCAGAATTCTGATAAAGCAATTAATAGAGTCTCAGTAGCAATAGTCTGGTAAAAGCAAGGCTTAGGTCTGTTTTATGTAAAAGCTATGTGGTATTTGCATGGTTTTGATTAGCATTATTTTATTAAAATTTTATTTCATCTGATTCCTGTACTAAAAAATTATAGCTACTGATGGATTGAGTGTATTATACTACTTGCTTTTGATTTCTTCACTTTTTTTTTTCCTCTTCTATTTGAAGTGTATGTTAGGTTGTGTGCAAATTACTTTCTTGTATTTATTTTATGAGATAGCCTTAAAAGATTTAAAAGAGCTTTTCACTTGATAAAATGTTAATGTATTTTGACAGATTTGCTTTTGTTACAGAGATGCTTTTTGGCCCAACGGCATTTTAGCAGAGACTGTTCCACGAAGGGACAAAGCTATTAGAATGAGAACAAGAGTGGCAGGGAAGACCAAATTACTGGAGGTGATGCCAGGTAAGTGAGTCTGGGATTAAACCCTAATAATCGTTACCATATATGGTTACTGAAATTAATGTCAGTATTCTTGTTGATTGTGTTAAGTACTGAAAAGAAATGCTGATGTATGAACTGTATTTAAATAAAAAGGTTTCTAATTATTAAAGCACTGGACGTTTTCACATGTACTGTCAGTAATTCTCTTGGAGCCAACCCAGTATGTAGTTTCCAGAGGATTTAAGTTGTGCCTGAAATAAGTATGTTCCCAAACAGTATGATTTCTTGCAAGCATGGTTTCCACATATACAGGGTAAGAGTGAAGTAATTTTCAGAAATACTCTCTTCTGTAAGAGAACTTTTTTGTTTAGTCATGTTGTGTAGAGGCACTATTACTTCAAATTTCAGGCTACGTAGTTTGAAAGACTTAATATTAAGTTTGTTGTTAACATGGAAGTAGAATTTAGCTTAAACTTCTGTGTAACTTCTGTTTTTGTAGATGAACTGAAGCACATCATAGGCGCTGAGACTACGCGGAAAGGCATTCTTCGGGTCTTTGAAATGTTCCAGCATAGTCAGCTGAATAAGAGAATGGTATATGTGTTTCTGGAGAGATTTCTAGAAACGTTATTTCCACAAAATAAGTTCCCTGAGCTCTTCAACAAACTGCATTCAAGGTCAAAGCAAATGCAGAGATATAAGCAGAGACTACACTCTACTCAAGCGCCTTCCTTACAGAAAAGGTGACACTTCAAATCTATTAAGCTGGTGTTTGTTTGTCCAGGATTAATTACTTGGGCAGATTCTCTGGGGCTTCAAACTCACATGCTGTCATTTCTGCACCAGTCTTCTAGTGTCACATATTAGATTATTAATGCATCTGTAAGACCTGTGGATCTTCTCATCTTCACTTGTAATTCAACCACTACCAGAATGGTTTGTGTGTCTTAAATGATTTGGTGCGTCTTCATGCAACATTGAGAAGAAAACTGGCCCAGTGTATCAGAATGCTGATCCCTTCCGTTCCTGAGTCGATGTTTTGCCAGCAATGAAAAGTGCCAGACTGTTCAAGTAAAGCACAACTATGGTGATACAATTGAAGAAAAGGATGTTTTGGCACTGGGAGATAGTGCAATGTGTGAGAGTCAGGTGGAATTGTTCTATGTTACAACTGTTGAGGCTCTGTAGGGCTATTTTAACATTCCTGTAAAGGCTGAGTTAACCAGAAAAGCGGTCTCTGGAATAGCAGGTTCATAGGAGAGGGGAGAAATAGCTGTAGCCCCATCATAAAAGTGCATTTATTGAATAAAAGTTGAGGTAAGGTGGCTTTTATGCCACATTTGCATCACCTTTCATATTTTGAAAATTAAACTAACCTTGTATCTAATGGGGGTTTTAGTAAAAGCAGAGGTGCAGTAGAAACAAACCCTTTATTCTGATTATTCTGTAGCTTTAAGGGCCATATGCTGCTCTTACAGCACCTGGCATACATTTTGCATGTAACTTCAGTGGAGAAGGAGCATCATATTTATGTTTAATTGGTCTGTTGGAACATAAGTCAAGTAGATAGTTGCAGAAGGAAAGGGATACATGTTTCAAAGAGGATAGATACTGTTAGAAGATGAGGAAATTGCACTAAGACACAGTGTACACACAACTGCCCACTAAAATCTGGAACTTTTTTGGGATGTAAAAGACTATGTCCTACTTCATTGAAAGATTCCTTACCTTTTAGTGTGTAAGCCTCATATGGAAAAATGTTAGAATTACTTGGTTCCTCACAGGTAAAAGATTTCATTAGTCATATGCAAACACTTGGAAATTTCTGAATGCATCTCAGTGTATATATGAAAATAAAAAGGAAATAAAACTACAATATTTTTTTAAATAATTTTTTTATTTTTTGCATAGTGTAAAATTTTAATAAAAATTTGACATCAAGGCCCCACATCCATCTGTTTAGTTTCATTGAAGAAGTTCTGTCCAATTGAAAATGCAGTAACATCTGAATAATCCTGTTTGGCCACAGCATATCGCAGTTTGTGTTTTCTTTTCCATAGTCCCCAACTGTTTGAGCACTACTATCTTGAGTGAATAGAAGGTAATCTTTTAGAGTCCCTTTTTTTTCTGAACGCTAAACACAGGGTAAGATACAGCTATGGATCAAGGATCCCAAAGATCCTTGTAGTAATTTGTGTCTTAATGGGAACAAATGGTCCTTTTATGCAAGTGAGAGACATAGACCTTTGATGAAAGCGTTCTGAGACAAGATAGAAGGCTCTCAAAGGACCTCGTTAAATTGACTGACACCTCTATATAGATAATTTTTCTCATGGACTCTATTAATGAAATGTAGCCTTTTATCGTACTACTTAACGATGATCATATTGTACTGTTAACGTTCTCATACAGTATGCATGGGCTCAAGTGCACTTGTTTTTTTCTTTATTGCAGAACTAAATGCTGTAAATTAAATCCCTTTCTTTTGTAATCCCTATGAAGACAACTTGGTAAATAGAGAAGAACCCCTCTCCCTTCCTCTCTGCAGGTTCTGTAGAAGTGTGACGGTTAAATGCTTTTGAATTTAACAAAATTCATGAGTTCTGTGTGAAGTAATCAACATAGCCAGCTCCTATTGTTTACATGCCTGTATCTTCTTCTGATGTCAGGGTGCTCAAGCATAAGTGACTGATATCTGACTGATGAAAGATCATTCAGCAGTTGTTCTTGGCGATACAGTAAATATCTCATTAATCCTACCGAATCTAATTTATGTCTTTTAAGTCACTGAATTTGTTAAGCAGTATGAAAGTCAGAAGTTCAAATGCTGTTTCGTCAAATCTGTGGAACCTTTTATCTATCTGTAGGTACCATGAAAATTTTCAAGAGGATAGTGATAATATACAAATTTGGCTTTTTTTTTTAGTTATCTGGTACATTTCTGTACAAAAATAAAATAATATCTCTAGGAATGTGAACTGAACATCATACACTGTGTTTATTAGTCATTTTACTTAATGAATTTATTACATATACATATACACACATTTATATAAGCATGTGTGCATATGTATATATGTATTGAAGTTTTGTCTTCTGTATTTAATTACAGAATATGGCTTCCTAATTCAGTGGTGCCTGTTGGCTGGCAAGAACCATCAGAAATGAGTACCTTTTGTTAAAGCGAGTTTGTATGTATCTTTATTTAAAAGGTTTTCCTGTCAACGATTTCAAGTACCCACCCTGTCAATCCATGCAGCCTATTAACCTAGGAAGTTTCCAAAACTGAATGTTAATATACAGCAGTCTGGGTGTTTCTTCTGGCCTTTAGGTGCTGTGACTGGCCGCTGAAAATTGTGCCATTGTCAATAAATGCACTTGTTTTAGCCTTAATTATTTTTAAGAGAAAATGAGCAATTGAATTTTTCATTTGGTTCATCCTCAAGCTTGTGCTGCTGGTGTTTGCTAGAACTAAACAGTAAATTTTAAGTGCTACCAGAATGTGTACCAAAATGAAACTATATAAATTCCACAATCTAAATTTTAATTTTGTGCAATATTTTCATTTAATGCATGTGTATTTGAATAGCTGTAAAATAAATGAATTTTTAATGTTCTGAAGTCTAGGTTAAAAATGTCTTCTCAGCTGAACAATTCTGCATTCTGTTGTTATGTTAGTTTATTTAAGGACTTGTTTTATAAGTCTTACTTGTTACTCCTTTATTAATTCCTTTGTTCTCAATGATCCTTGCTCTCCTGAGCAAAGCTCATATGTTACAAGGGAAGAATCTGAAGAACACATCTCATAAACTCATAGAGCTGTTATAAATCACTTGTGCATATCATTGTACAGTAAGTGTCAGCTGTGTGCCTAATTGTTCTGTTGATGCTTTTCCCCTCCCTTCCCCCGCCTCTCGTTTCTGTAACAAAGAATGAACATGAAACGGGCTGCCATGGTCACTTCTACTGAATGGCAGAGGACTCTGAATTTTTTTTGGAGTTTGCATTTATGTTCTGTCCAATAGAAAGCTAAAAAATTACACTAATAAAGTATTAACAGGATTACTATGAGTCTCCATTTATTTTTCAAATAACTGTCTCGCTAGCAGGTACAGAAGGTCACTAAAGATAAAACTATTGCTGTTTAAATAAAACAACCATTACTTCTTTTTTTTTTAACATTTTATAAACTGGGTTTGCTTCTAACAAATTAATCTCTACATTAATTTTTGACCAGCACTTGCAGACAGTCCTGTATTTTAAAAAGAAGCAGAAACAATGGGATTGTATGATATAGGAGGAGGGGTTATATTGTTGTGCTTGTTTTACTCTTTGGCTTTTTCCCCGTGGGTTTATTTTTGCAGCAGCTGGATCTACCATGGGATCACAATTGTTACCCTTGATATATTTATTCCAGCTGTTTCACATTCATCAAAAAGATGTCCTGAGCTACAGAGACGTTAGTTCTGTGACCCTTAAGTAAAGTGTTTACCACTTTGTCTTGCTGTAGGAGATAGACACGTATCGGGAATTTTACTAGCTGATTGGAAATTCTTATTTGTTGAATCTGTTAGCCTAGGGTGATTTCATGGCAAAAATACACTCCATAATAAGCTTATTTTTCAAAAAGTCTCTAAAATGTCTGCCCTTTGCTAACTGAAGGTTATATGTGTCTGTGGCGTATTTAAATCTTCAGTCTGTCAGATTATTCAATTTTGGTTTTGATGTCTAGTGTAGTGATTGCTAAAGTTTTCTTGGAGTTCAGTAGTCAGCATCAGTCTTCCTTGACTTAACTACAAATTCCATAATTTATCTCTTGGAATAAAGGAAATTGTATCATGAAAACAATTAGTTCACTTTTGTAATGTACTTCAAAAGAAATTAAGCTTTAGTAAACACTTGAAACATGTATGCCACTACAGTGTGTCCCTCCCCAAAATGCGTTTGACTACTTTTGTATTCGGATATCTCAAATAACTGTTTCCCAGTTATTTGAGATACTTGCCATGTCTCTGAATTACTGTGGCATGTTGGGCTTGGGATAATCTGCATGGGTCAGTTAAATAATTTGATCCCTGGTTCAGCAAGGGCTAACTGGAATTCTCATTTGGCATTTTAGAACTGGACTAGTACATAAATTAATTCTGAGGTTGGGCTTAAGTAGTGAACAAGATTATACTGAATTTGTTGGCAATCGAGACCTACTAAATGGGGATAAGGAATGTAGATTTCAAAAATTGTATTGTTCTTTCTGACCATAACACTTTTAAACATGAGTCCACAGTAGCCTATTGCAGTTTTGTGCTGAATTTTCTCAGCTTGAGCTCTGGAAACATGTTAATTCTGAATTAAATTGAGATATAATGATGAAATTTTTCTGTTACCAACTTCTGGGAGTTTTAGGTAAGAGATTCTCAATATTGTTGAGAATTGGGAACCACCTTCTTCGTTTGGAACATGTGAAAGATGGTTCTGCAAGTTACCTGGTAATTCCATGTACAGAATAGCCAGAACTTTCTCTTCTTTCTGTTCTTTTTCTTAAAATAGCCAGCCTGTATTAGGGTAAGTACAAAACTTTGCAGATGTCAGCTCCCCTTAGCAAAGCTACAGGTTTGTTTTTTTTTCAGTGTGATGGTGAAGTTGGAATTTGATTATCAAAAGCAATGTTTTTGTTACCAAGAACTTAATACAAAACATCCCTTTATGGTCTGTTTAAAAAATTGTTTTCACATCTTACTCAATGTTATGTTATCTACGTTGATTTAAAACACTGGCTTCCCATTAATCCTGATTTCTGCAAACAAACAAGACCTGCTTATATCTAATGTAAAAATGTGGGTATCGGGGGGGGAAAAGGAGTTCCGTGCAATGTTCTTCTGTTTCGGGGAATTGGATCACTGCGAAAATAAAAGTGGGATGTCATGCATTTGGAAATTCACCAATTTTGCTGACTTTGTGCAGTGCCATGTAATGGAAACATGGGCTCATGGTTCTGTGGATCTTATGGCAAGGTATGTTTTTACTGCATGTGGGTTCCAAGTGCTGCTGAGGCTAGTGGTGAGTAGTTGTGGTAAATGCCTCTGAATGGGTTGGAGCCTCACCATTCTGCTAATGAGGGAAGTGCAGCCTGTAGAAATGTGAGTGTTACTGACAAGGGTTCTGTAGAACCAACACATGGGGCTGTCACCACTGAAAAAACTTCCTGAAGTGCCTGAGTGATGCTGAGTGATTCCACATAGAAACATTTGTGCTCTTCCACTTGCTGTAGAATCCATCCTTTTTTGCTTTCTGTCAATGGTATTGCAAATGCCAAGAATATCATTGTCTCGAGGGTGTGTCATCCTGAGCCTAAGGAGTGTAGTAATACTGGATAGATGGCTGTTTGTGTAGCTGGACTTCTGGCTTGACACTCACAATATTTTTCTTCTGGTATTGTGAACTACAACTGAAAAGAATCCATAAGAAGCAATAATAAGACTAAGAGGAAATTTAAATAATAATTAAGATTAATTATTAAGAATAATAACTTTAAAAATTATTTTAACTGGAAACTTTTGTAGTGATGATTTATTTATTTGATACCAAGTCAAGTGATCACTTACTAAACTGAGAGAGATGTGGCTCTCATAGTGGGCCTATTAACCCATTTCTTAGAAAACAAACAGTGAAATTCTGTACTCTCTTAGCAACAGCATGTGAAGTAGAATCTCAGTTCATTAACTTGAGAGAGAATTGAATAAACTGAAAAGAAAGCACTGCAGAAGAAAAATTGAGGTAGGTCAGAAATATCTCTCAACTTCCGTATTTATTTTGAAAACTTAAATAAAACCTCTATCAACATCGCATTCCAATACTTTAAGCTTTTAGACTGTTTATACAAAATTAGACAGTAAATAATTGAATTTTGCAGCATAATTGATTTTTTCTGCATCTCTAATGTTGCATGCATGTGTACTTCTGAGACTTACGCATTTTGTATTGAGCATTTCATGTCAGAGAAATACTATTTCATATGCAATACTTGTTTCCTTTCCCATGAGCTATTTGTAGTTTTTATCACAGATGAAGAGAAGCACTCTCCAAGTAAACTGCCTAGTCTTTGCAAACTGCTTTGGTTGATCACATCAAAATTAGTTAACATTTGCTCAGCTAGAAAATACTTCTCTTTTTGTTAAAAGACAAAAAAACTGAGTGCCACCACTAGGAGCTGCCAGAGGTAATGTTTGCTGCTTCTGATTATTTCTTTTAACAATCAACAAATCTCATGTTCTTTCTTCCAAGGAAACCTAAACCAAGAAAGTCTAACACATAATGCTGGTTATATATATGTACATAAGCGTATGTTGTGTGTTGCAAAGTACAGAATTAAGTACAATCTTCCTGACCATTTTTGGGGGAAATGTGCCATTTTAAAATCAAATATGGGGAAATGAAAAATTATGCTCTTGATTTTTTTAAAATAAAAACCATGCCAATCTTAACACCTTTTTTTAAGAATTCTTTTTGATGGATTATTTTCTTTTTTTAATCTAATCAGTACTTTTATACTTGTAATAATCCGTCATGTCAAAAATTCCCCCCCCCAAAAAAAAAAAAAAAAAAAAAGGACTGGCATACATTTGCATGTCCCTTTGGCTACACAGAGTGTTTTCAGCTACTTTGTTTTTCATGAACTCGCTCTTAAAATATGGACAAATGTAAGCACGTTTGTCGTGAGTGATGCCATGCATCCATGCATTGCTTAAACAGCAGTGGGGTTGTGTCTGCAGAGGAGATGTGGGCAAGGAGCTGTGTTTTGTGGGCATTATGGACATTCAGGGCATGGGAACACCGGAGTTGTTAAAGAACGCTTTCCAAGCAGAGGAGGACACAGTGAAATCTTGGCTAGCAGAAGCTGGTTACAAAACAGTAATGCACATGCTGGTCGAGCCCAGGAATGGGCTCCCCAGGGAATGGTCACAGCACCGAGTCTGTCTGAGATCAGGGAGTGTCTGGACAGCACTCAGGCACATGGTGTGATTTTTGGTGGTGTCCTGTGCAGGGGCCAGGAGCTGGACTTGATGATCCTTTTGAGTCCCTTCCAGCTCAGGATACTCTGTTGCATGATTCATGAATTGCTGTCTGAGCCTATTTTGACCATCTATGCTTTTGCCTTCTATGTGCGGGCTATCCCTTAAAGTTAAATGAGAAAGAAACCACCGTTAAGACTTCTGTTTCTGTGCCTGTTTTTTATGGGCCTGGAATAATTTCATTTAAATGAATCTTCTCTTTCCTATTAACAATTCCACATAAAAGCTAAATTCCATTCTAACAGCCTGCTGCATCTTTTAGGTAATATCAATTCACAAATCCTAAAAAGAAAATATTGTAAGGATAATTACCTGAGATTTTCCATACTTGCATAGTGTATTACCCTAACATGTCAAATTAAAAAAATTCTACTCTTGCTTTTTTATTTAATTATGTTTGAAGTAAACTAGACAATTCTAGTATTGTTTGTGCTCAGCAGGTTTAACAGCAACAACTGTTTACTCAGTGTAGGAATAAGTTTGAAAGACTGGTTTTTGTTAAACTAACTTAAACTTACAAAAAAATGTAAAATATTTCCAAACACAATTGAACCCAATAAAACACTTTTTAAAATTTGCTCTTTTTCTACTCTATAGTCAAAATTTAACATTTTGTCGTTGTTGCTGTTGTTCCTCAAGTTTTTTTGTTGTAAGTACAAGCAGGGGATAGTATGTTTCTAAAAGCAGATATATTTTGCAGGAGATTGCACAGTGCACGTGTAGAGTTGAACGATGCATGTGACAAGGTACTTGTGGGCAGGCAGTGAAGTTACTGAGTGCTGTTAGGAAGAAGTGGAGTAGAGGAGCTGAAACCCTCTTGAACTGTAGAGGTTAAAAAGAGGTCAGGCACTGGAGTTCTTGGATCTACACCCCTTCCTCTTGCCCATCCTTCCTACTCCCTGCAGAGTGTTTTGGTTATGCTTTATGGCTTCAAAATTCAAGAAGCTTGTCTCCTGGTGTGATTTGCTGCTGACATTTCATAAGAATAATTGGTTGTATGAGATGAAAATAAATACTTCAGAAATATTTATGAATTTTCATCCAAAGCTTCATGGCAGCTAGTTCCAGGCCTCTGTTCTCATTTATTCTAACCCTGAGCCACGTTCCTGGTCTACATTCCTCTCTCTTCACAAAGTGTTTTATGTTCTGTGGTTTTTATGAATGTGTGATGGTCCAATAGTGCCCGAGATCTTCTTGGTATAAAGAAAGTGATTGTGTGTGTCAGTATGATCAGTGCATGCAGTAAGGGAGCTCCACTGGGGGAAAACTGACACACAGCAGGTGTGCAAGGAATAAGCAAAAACATTTTACTATGATAAAGATCATGAAACTGAAGGCCAGAGAATGTCAACTATTTCTAAGACCCCTGACATTTTCATAAAGTGGTCTTATGGTGCACGCTTGCCATCATCTGTTCAGCTGTGGAGGGTTTTGAGAAAAAAATGTTAATTCAATGGTGCTGTCCTTGACAGAGCCCCAAAACTTCATGTTACTGCACAAAAGTCTGTAAGCTTAAAAATTAGTGGAATGTGTAGTTTGAAATATTTTCTCCCAAGGCACTTGGTCTTTGTGCATTGTAGCACGTTTGGGGTTGTTTGTGGGTGGGATCATTCTTTGCAGTTTGGTTTGAGGGGTGCAGGAGTTTGTGTTTCTGAGCCCCACAGGATAGGGCTGAATATTTGCTACAGCCAGGTGTGATGCAAGATGGGCACAAGCTTGCACAGACAGAGCTTGCTCCACCAAAAGCATTTGTTCTGCTAATTCTGGTGCTTTTGGGAAGAGGGAAAGGTCTGCTTTGAAAGCTGCACTTCTGAAGTTCTCTGTTCCCACAGACCTGCCAATCTTTTTGTGTCAGAAGAGACTTCTCTGAAATTACCAGGGCTGTGGGTGTACAAGGAGGTCGCCCTGGATTTAGCAGTTTGATCTGGCATATCTTCTATTTAACATTATCCTACCAAAAATCAGGCATCTCCTTGGCATCTGAGTCAGATCAAGAGAGATGACTGGTGTGTTTGCAGGTCGATTTGCTGAAAATCTGCCCTGGTTTCCCTCACAGGAAAGAAGCTTCAAGTAGGAATAAGTTGTGTGGAGCCTGCACTGAGCAGAAGCCTTGAGGAACCTCTGGTGAGTCCCCCACTTGAGAGTGGGCCAGGCTCAGTGCTGAGCCCATGGGAGCCTCCGTGTCTGAACAGGAGAGACTGCCCAGGCAGGGGAAGAAGAGTTTTGCATCCCAACATGTGGTGTGACCGGAGGAATGGCGTTCAGGCGTAGCGGTATTGGGGTGATCTCCTGTGCCCTCACAAGTAAAGCCTTTCTTCCACTGAGCCCCAAATGGAGGCTATACAAAATCATGGTTCTGCTTTCAGGGGCACAGAAAGAGAACACGGTTCTGCAGGGAACAATTTGGTCCATCACTTTTCATTTTAGTCCTTACCAGGAGCTTCAGGAAGGTGCTCACTGGTTTCAGCTTATTCTCTGAACAATAACTAGTAAGACAGCCTTGAATGATGCAGATAAATAAATCTGTGACTTTTCCAGCCTGGTGCTACTTTGAAGCCCTGTCTTTAGTGCTCTTTTTTTAGAAAAAATAGAATTTAACTGTTTGCGTCACCATATTTTTCCTTTGGTGTATCGGTCTGGCCAGCCCAGCTTCACAGTAGTTGGCACTTTTACCCTCTTGGAAAGAAACGTTCTCGCTACAGGTGTTTTTCTTTTTCTGTAAGGGGGTTCTAGAAGGTCACAGAAGCATGAAATCTATCCTAATTCAGCTTAGCTGCTAATCACAGAGAGAGAAAGGAAAGTGTGACTGAGTATTGAGTAAATGTCAGTTGGCACCTGTTTTCACAATCTCAATTTGTTTTTCTTCTCACACCATATTACACCTCTTAATTTAATTTGTGACTAGCCTTTTCTCCTTCCAGCTGTCCAGGGCTGCAGGGCACACGTTCCAGCTGGTGTTATCGGGGGCTTTGCTCAGCCTGAGGACTGAGCTGAGCAAATCACCCAAGTCCCGCAGCCGCCCAGGATCTGGGTACTCTCTTGCTGCCTTATCTCACTTACAGACTGGTAACTTGATTCTCTGGACCTGAAATGGAATATGCATATTTCAAATACCTTTAAAAAGTCTTTCCCATCCTAACTATGTTGTTTTGGGATTAAAATGGACTTTAGGTAACAGAGTGGCCCATTCAACAGCTTTGGAATAATTATGGTGCTAATGTTGATTTAAGTTTGTTTTTTTGAAGAGAAAGGCTCCTAATGGCATTTGCAGAAGGGTAGGCTGCCTGGCAGTTGTACTCTGAGCGTGTCACGTGTAAGGGTTGCATTCTCCTTCTCTCCCGTGTGAAAGCACATGAAAAACAGCAGGGCTGGAGAAATCCAACATCCCACCCCCGTGCCCCAGAAAAGTTTAAGACAGTCCCAGAGTGACGTTCAGAGAAGTAGCAAATTTAATTTCTTGGACCTCAGGCTATGATAGCTTAATCCTTCCTCTCCAGAACAGCTATCTCCAAAAATAAGATGCATGACTGTCTGGCAAAATTAACAGACAGACTGAGAGATGATGAATTTGTAAGATACAGAAGCTGTTGTTATCGCCAGAGCTTCTCTTTGTGTAGATCTTGGTATTCCAGGTCAAGAAAGAAGGAAATTACCCAGCCCTGTTCTCCCTGAGCAAATGTTTCTTGTCTTCTGTCAGTTCTCTGAATTTCTAAAAATTATAGTGTATGTTGTAGTGCATATTATTAAATGGGCTGTTAATTTGCTGTACAGAATCTCATCTGTTACCAGCTCTGACTACCACTGAAACCTGCTAGCTAAGGATACTTCCATAATGATAAGCTAATTTTTTTACAAAAATCATTGTCACAATTTCTCTGACTGCTGTTAGCAATTTCTCCCATTTTAATTTGGGAAAAGTCCTGTATAGTAGTATGGTCGCTATATTAAATGATACTGCTTCTTTTCCTCTCCATAAGTGGTTCCAGAGAGTGAATGTGTTAGCAGTTGTCTTTGAATAAGTAGTCAGATTGAAAATGTATTTCTGAAAATGGGTTCTAAACTGAAGAGCTGCATGAAGGGTTTTTTGTTGACAGTTTTTGTTTGTTTGTTTAGTTTGTTTGTTGTTGGTTTTTTGGGAGGGTTTGGTGGCTTTGGATGGAAAAAAATTGAAAAACATTTAATTTAGAAGCAGTTTTGGTCAGCACAGGCTATGGTTACAGGTGGTATTGGCAGAGCAGGCATTAGACACATGGTCTTGGAGGTGGAAAGGCCAAGACCTGGGTGGGAGTGGCTGTCAGCCCTGCCAGCTCACAGAGGCTGTTTAAGAAGGCTCTAGAAAGTCTTTCTCATTTTCCCAAACCCCAAACAATTGCATTGTTTGTATTAAGGATGACCCAATGTTGTATTTCATTTCAGCAGGTCATTCTCTGTTGCCCTTCTCTATCATTTTCTTAGCTTTGTGTAAAAGCTCCTGATGGGCAAAGGATCTGACATCTCTTGAAATGTTACCCCCATTCTGCATGTATTTCATGGATGTGGGATGGATATTTGAGAAGAAACAATCTTTCAGTCTTCAGGTTTTGATTTTTAATAATTCTCTGCTTGCACATGATGACTAAAGAGGAATTTTTAGAAAAGTCACTCTTGTCACAGCTGGTGACTGCTTGAAGCTTGAAACTTAACACATGCTGAGGCTATCATCATACAGGTTATTGCAGCTTACTTTGTTCCCCAGCCTTGGCAAGGGCAATCTTACCTCTGCAGAGTACTGCCACAAAGACCGTATTTTTAACTGGAGCTATTATAATTTTCTGCTTTTCCTACTGTAGTTGTTTTCAGAGTACATAATCTTTTTAGTCCCCCAGAATCTGTAGAAGCAGTAACGGGAAAAATTAAGCTGCAGAGAGATCCCATAACAAAGTCAGAAAAGTATACTTTGGCAGCTTTGGCAAATGATATTTAAAAAAACCTCCACATGCTCATTTTGATTTGCAATAGTCCTTTTTTTTTTTTTCCCCAAGAAACTGTCCCAGCTGTACGACTTTATAGTTCTCTTAGACCTGCTTCCTGTGTGCAGCAAACGCACTTTGAGCAAACGTGAAGGGTCTGGTGCCCAGGTGCAGTGTGGTGGCTGCTTCTGCAGCTGGTGGGAGACCTGGGTCTGCTCATAGCATCACCTCCCTAATCACCCTGGTGCAATGCATGAGATATATCCACCGAGTGATAAAGATTAATTTTTCTTCATTTTTCTGGTGTTTGCTCTCTTTGTAGTGACTGATATTTGGCAAAATTAAGCCGTAAAAATTAGAAGCTTCTCTGTTTTGAATTTCCATATTTCTTTTTCATCTCTCCCAGTCTTGCAGATTTGCCATAATAGAATTATTAGGTAGATTTTTTTTTTTTTGTTTTCCTGTTTTTCTTTATGTTTTTTGTTGANTTGCCATAATAGAATTATTAGGTAGATTTTTTTTTTTTGTTTGCCTGTATTTACTTATGTTTTGTGCTGATTGCCACTAATTTGAGTCAAAAATGTGCAGATGGTAGCACCTGATTTTCACAGATTTCCAGCTAAACTCAGAAAGTAGAAGGTTTGTATAAAATGTTGGAAGAGATTTCTTACTTGCTGGCAGTCTTCCCTCTCTCTTGCCTCACTTTTCCATCTTTATTATAACCCGTACATTGAACTCTGTCCTTTCAAAAAGGTATCATAGGGCTGATATGCCAAATCATTTTACTTGTGTGCCTATTGCTGATGACAGAAATGTCAGGTAAAACTTCACCATGTGCGGGTTAATCTGCAGAGGCTGCTGAATTTCTCTTCCATTCCCTCTAATGAAGGATGCTGCTGCCTAAGACTGTCACACTGAGATAGGGAAAAGTGAAGCTTGGAAGAGAAGTAAACACTGGGAAAATTTATTTGCCTAATTATCCCTTGTGGGAGCAGGCTGGATTGAACTTCCTAAGATCCTTCTGTGTCCTGGTGAACTTTTATTTTTCTAAGTGCAGAGAAATTCCCTAACAAAAAAAAGACTAAGGCACTTGGCTTTAAAGTAGGACCACTTAAAAATAAGTATTCTTCTTTTCCTGCAGTAGAAGTTGCTATTCTGAGTATTTCAGGCCCAGCACATCTTGAAAAGTTATGAGGAGTAACATCCAAATAGAGTCTGTGAGGAGAAGTGGTGCATCCTTTTCCTGCAAGGAGGAAGAGGCTTCTCTTGGAAGGAGCCATATATTCAGTCAAGAGAAGCAAGGTTTCCTGGTTGAAAGTGCAGCGAGATTCTCTACAGAGGAAAATACAGAGATTTATTTTGTCAGCTCTGAATGATTGATTCAAATCTGTGAAATGAGACTTCTAAAATAAATACAGGTTTTAGAAGGTCCCTATTATATGGATACTGTAGTGTCTATATGACTTTTCTGTCAGACCTGAACAACTCTTGTCCTGTGTGTCTTAAATTACTCACCCGGAGCTACACTCCCAGCCCAGCATGGTGGGGAAAGAGGCAGTAAACCTGTTACTGTGTGGCAAAAGAAGAGCTGCAGAGCCGGGGAAGGGCCTGCAGCAGGAGTCTTGTGGGGAGGGAGCTGGGGTTGTTCACCCCGGAGAAAAGGAGGCTCAGGGAGGCCTTATGGCTCTCTACAAGTGCCTGAAAGGAGGGTGTAGTGAGGTGGGGGCCAGTCTTTTCTTCCAGGTAACAAGTGGCAGGACAAGAGGAAATGGCCTCAAGTTGCACCAGAGGAGGTTCAGATTAGATATTAGGAAAAAATTGTTATCCAAACATGTTGCCAAGTACTGGCACAGGCTGCCCAGGGAAGCCGTGGAGCTGCCATCCCTGTAGGTATTTAAGAGATGTGTAGATGTAGCACTTAGGGGCATGGTTTAGTGGTAAGCTTGGTTAATGGTTGAACTCTATGATGTTAAAGATCTTTTTCAACCTAAATGATTCCATAATTCTCTGAAATTTGTCTGAAGCCTCCCTCACTGGTCTCTGCCTGAAGAATTCCAGTCCTGCATTATTCCCTGCTTTGGCCATCTGTGTTCACCTGGACCTTTTTGCATGGCTGAGAATTAAAACTGGTGTTTAGGGTATTTTGATGGCAGTACCTAATAACTGAGAGCTGCTGTTTGTTCAAGCTACCTTGGTTAATTGTGCCCCGCTGCCTCTTTCTGTTCAGGTTTTGTAAACATGCATTTTTAGGTTAGACATGCTTCACTACCAAATCTACTCGTTAAAGGAAACTTTGCTGCCTCAGGTTTTTATGGCTGACTACCCTAACTTAAACACAGATGCAGGTTTCCCTGAAAGGACATCTTTTCCAGGGAAATTGTGACTTTGCTTTTGGCTGCTGACTTCTGTACCAGTATCATGGTGTATAACTAAGGCAGGAAATATCTGACTATGGTTGCTGCCTGTCTTGTACTTGCCCTTGTTACTGGCAAGCTCTCAGACAAATGAAATGTTCAGAGCAGTATGTTTCTCCCAGTGTTCATTGCCACATCAGGGTTTAATAACTGGTAATATTTGGGTGCCTTTAGACAGATATCTTTTCTGTCTCTATTCAGCTAAAAGTGCAATTAATAACTGTTACTGCATTTATTTAAAAAGTTAATCTTTCATGTAAAAAACTTATTAATAACTGTTACTGCATTTATTTAAAAAGTTAATCTTTCATGTAAAAAACTTCTTAAGTAATACGTAAACTGAAGGATATCAAGCATTTATTGAAAGGTGACCTAGACTTTTAATGTGCAACTATGCCTAATCTAAGCACACTGAATTATAACAATATTATCTAAATTCAAGGGAAGACTTTGTATCGGGTTTTTTGCAAAGTTTAGCACAATGGTGTTGTCCCCCACAACATTTCCCCTCACAGAGGGATGGCTACGGGTCTTTCTGGCAATGCAGAAGGAAGTATGCTGCTTTTTTCTTTTCTTGTCTTTACCAAGAAGGAGGGGTGCTATCAGCAACCATAACAAACTTGAGCAGAAAGCATTTCCCAGTGACCTGATGACTGACTAGTTTTAATGACCCTCAGCTTTCCTCTGGTTCATTAACTCTCCTAGGTAGTCAATAATCCCCAGGAAACATCCTGAGTCTCAGTGTTCAGTGTTTAAAGACATGACAGTCTCTTGCAAATATTTTTCCTACAAAGCATCCAAAACACATATTCAACTAAATTTTTTTTCTTTCCAGATGTTCCAGTGTTTTTCAGTCTCCAGGAGGAATCTTCTCTTATCTTAGTGATTTATTTTGGTCTTATGTTGAGTTGGTATGCAGCTAGTGTACATCTGTGAATTGCAGGTTTCCACACCCTCTGGTCTTGGGGCCTTTACTCTCATTTCATTAAATGAACTGCAAATGTCTGTGCACAACATAATGATTGTTGTGCTTTGAAACACAGAATTTATTGACCTAATTCTTGATTTCTGTCCTTTACAGTCACTGTGCTGTACTGATGCTCGGAACAACAGCCTCTTGCAGAGGATGGAGGGGTTGATGCTGTAACAGGCACAAACCCACCCATTAACTATCAGAGCCAGGGATGGTGAACCCTGGGCCTCAGCAGCCACAGCATGGCTTGAATGGATGGTGCCTCAAAGGACCAGAAACACTTCGATTCTACTTGTGTGCACTTATTTCCTTTAAAATAGGACTGCTTAGAGTTATCAGGACGGTTCTTTGAAAAAATTTACACGATGATGAAAAAGCATCTGCTGCAAGGCACAGCTGAGTCCCGGAGAAAACAGCCCATTTCAGGTGCTGTTTTGGGAGGTGCAGCCGTGCATTGGTGCACCAAATACCTGACTTGGCAGTGGTGGGGAATCCTGACACTGAGCCTGTCGTGGGACTGCTGAGAAGCCTCAGCTCCTGGTGCTCTTTGTGGACAAGCTCCTCCTTTAGTGTTGAATGTTTTGGAATCTGTAACATCCGAAATGAAATGGTTTGTTACTAATGGTAGACCTCTGTAGAGACTGATCTCTTGGTTTTACACACGGCTTGCAAGAGGGAGTTCTTTTCTCCAAACACAGGACTTCTCGAAACATTTCTGGGGTAGGAAATACCAAGTTCTGTCAAGTGTCACCTGTGTTACAGTAATCCCTCCGGAGAGCAGAAGCACAGCTGTGATGCCTGTGAAAGTTCCCAGTAAAACTGTTCTCTGTGACACACCTCTGTCTCTTGGTGTGTCTCTGTCTACACACAGAACCTTGAAAGGCAGAATGGCCAAACGTTCCCAAAATGCACAGAAGTGCTGTGGCAGAAGGGTAGAGCTCAGGGAGTGAAAAATCATCCCAGACTTATGTTTCCTCCTGTTCAATAAGGATCACAGACTTTGTTGTGGTAAATCTCCCATTTCCTTCATTGAGTAAGGCGTTGCAGGCTCTATGTAAGAAGTAGCTCCTTCCTCTTTATTTGTAGGAAATTATTTTCATTTTTTCTGCAAACCAGGGCTGAATTACTTTGTAGTGTATGCATTTATTTTCCTGCGTACCTATTCAAATAACCTTTTTGTGTGTTCAGACACCTATTAATTTTTTATTTTACTCCAGGTTCTTCCAGAAAGCAAAATTTACAGCATCTTGCCCATACAGAGCTTCTCTGTGCTCATTTTGTGAGAAAGGCAAATCACACCTCCTGTAAAGGAAGCAGAGCTTTCCATTGAACCTACTTCCACTTTAAAAGTTCTGCCTATAAAACAGGCCTGTGATCAGATTCTCAGCCGTAAACGTAATTATAAATAAAAAACCTGTTGCAAAATAATTCTACTTATCAAGAACAGCTTTGAAAAATTATATTATTTCCAGTTGGAATGCTCAACTTTAGTATATATGTATTTCTAGAGACGAGGGGCTTTTTTCTATTTTGATGTTGTGCCTATTTAAAATTGAGTTGGTTTTCATTATTTATTCTGCAGGCGTGCACGGGTCAAAGTCCTGCTGCTGGAGTCTGGCTGAAAACAGCATGAACATGAAACAAGATTGCCACCTCCTGGTTGGAAACTGGGCTGAATTGGATGAATTACAACATCTTTAAACAGACTTTAGATGACAATATGAATGCCTGCTTTTCTGGCTCTGTGCTGGCTAACTGCGTGCCTGGTCAAAGACTGATTGTGATGAGTTGGGATCCCTGGGAGAGGGTGTCAGGCAGGGAAGCCACCACAGTCGTGTTTATTACCTTTAGTCAGCTCTGTGGCCCCTTTTAAGCCCCAGAATCCAGGGAGGCATACATAATGAAAAATTTAAATATATTAAGTAATTATAGCTGTGAGAAATTCAACCAGTTAGAGCCGTCTTTTCTGCATTAAAAATGGAAAAATAATTGTAGTGCCTCATATATTCCTATGGTGATAAGACAGGGCAAATATTTAAATATTAGACCTCTTTGGGCAATGTAGATGTTTACCAGTAGCACTTTGTTTTCAGAATTTTGTACTAATTCCCCAATTTGATGTCTGGAAATGAAGCTAACAAATATTGTTTTAAGCACTGTGACAATATCTCCATATTCAACGAACGGTGGTATGGGTAAGCTTTCTCGAGGTTTGCGTGGTGAAATGGCAAAATGAAAGTGTATGCCTGGAGACAGAGCTATAGCACTAAGCATTACTGCTGAAAATTTGAGGAGAGCTGCCAGCTAATTAACACATCCAAGTAGCTTAGCTTTCCTGCTGAGTTACAGCTGCCAAGGGACTATTCAAGGAGCTGGTTGGGAGCACAGTGGTGCTCTGTGCCTTTTTCTGAACTTTTGATATGTGAGCAAGTGACAAACTAGAAGACGAAAAACATTAAAATAAATACTTTTAAAGGACCTCAGGAATTACTCATAAGCACACATTCCTGTGAACAGTAATATATGATTTTTAAAATCTGTCCTGCATGGAAACAGCGAAAATATGCTTAATATGGAAGGGTTGATTTAGGATGGATTTTCATCTCTCATATATATGATTCTGACACCTTCTAAGAGTCAGATTTGTCCCATCTCACTTGAAAACATAATTCTAAAGCNACACCTTCTAAGAGTCAGATTTGTTCCATCTCCTATTTCATCACCTAAGATCCAGATTTTCAGAAGTAGTCAAACTGGTAAGTGTACTTGAAAACATAATTCTAAAGGGCTCTTGGTCATTTGGAAACCCAGTGCATGATTTACTCTTGGAGCAAGGCTGGAGTTTGTCCTGTCGGAAGGCTGGGACACATATGTGAATGGGCCTTTCTTTCCTGTGACACACAAATTAGATATGAATTGTGGCCTTCATAAGGCCTTGCAAGAGGCTGTGCACCTCTCCCCTGGGTGCTGGGTACCTGTCAGACCTGCCCTGGCATCCTGGCCTCTCCTTTTCATGTCTCACGTACGGCAGTGTCTGCCATTAGCTCTATTTTGTAGCTAGACCACAGAACACTTAAAAACTGCTGCCCATGGTGTACATGACCTTTACATCAGGAAAAAGACCCCAAGGGGAGTGGGCTCTGGCCTTTCATGGGCAACCATTGGGTCTTCACTTTGACCAAGCAGTGCCACAGCTGTTTCTTCTTTTGGCTTTACTTTGCTTTTTCTCTCCATGGGCTGGTGCTGGATACAGACCACGCCAGCTCCTGGCTGCACCCCCTGCATCCACAGCCCATGGACAGAGAAGCTGGAGGGGTCTTCAGGAAAGTAACCCACCAAGAGTGCTGGAGAAACAGCACAGGCACACAGCAGGGCCTGCTGCTTTCCTTTGCTATCAAAACAAAATCAGCTTTTCTTTCCATCTTCCTCTTTGTAATCAGCCTCGTGAATCATTGGCTTGCTGGCCAAACCAGTGTTAGGGATCAGGCCAGGTTTCAGCGTATTTTCCTGTAGCACCAACCTTGCTGCAAGCTTTTGTGAGAAACCCTTGGGCTGGTACATCTGCCCTTGCTGAAAGTGTGTCATCTTCATTGGAAAGCACTGGGCGTTGTGTCCCAAGTTATTAGCTCTACAGGTTAAGAAAAGTCAGGCTCTAACTTCAGTTCCCCTCATTTAGACATTTTTTTCCCAATAAAGTTCAGCAAACCTACTACATGGGCCATTACTTTTAGTAATCAGTAAGTAAATAGATACAAACAAAATAAGGATCATGTATTATTATTATTATTATTGCAGCAGAGATTATCTATCTAAACATTTAGAAATGTCATTCTTAAGGCATAAATTTGTTGTTTCTTCCTCCCCCGTGCTGGATCTTTCAGTTTATGAAGTTTTATCACCATTCAGAGTAATATATATATATATATAAATATATAAACATACATGTATATATATATATAAAGTGATATATCTACATGCTGCACTTTGTGGATTTAATTTCATTTGGAAAAATTGCTTTTCTGATTAACATGACCAAACACGTCAAGTTGAACCCCTGAAGAGCTCTTAAAGAAAGCTTAAAAAGATAACATTGCTTTTTCAGACAGACGTCAGCAAGAACTGTAGTAGAAAATACTGATGAGCTTTGAATTCACTGGTGGACTCATAGTGCCACCTAGTGAATAAGGAAGGATTAGCCACCTTATACAACCCTCTACTAAATGAACTTATTTTTCACAATTGTATCATAAAGTTTGAAAGAGTAGCTTTGAGAGTAAGTATAATTTCATTGGATTTCAAGGTTGAAATGATCGGACATTAAAAAGCAGGTTGTATTTTGCCTCGTGAAAAGGCTTGTCTACTTGATAAAGTATTGCCACAGGGTGATACATATCATGTCACGGACTCTTTTTCCCAGATATGCAATTTCCCAGAAAGCCTGTGCAAGTTATTTTTTTTGTGGCTTCTTGAAAATTTTTCCATTCTGTGCCTTTGTAAACTTGTTTTATGCTCAATCCTGATCACAGGGGTGGCTTGTACATTTAATATTGTTCCTAAGTGACATTCTCACTGGCAGGATTTAAGGATATGACATCAGGAAATCAAGAGCAGATGGGCTATTTTTCTGTTTATTTGACTGTTTTATTTGGTGGGGGTTTTTTTTGTTTAGTTGGTTTGGGTTTTTTTATTTGGTTTTTTTTTGTAGTGTAGGTTTGGTTGTTTCTTTGGGGTTTTTTTTGAAAAAGGATCTCTCAGATGTCAGATTTCGATTTGTGACATTAATCCATATTTTGTGTCTGTCATCTCCATGGTGACTGCTTTCTGTTTTGTGTAACTTTGCACAGAGATATGTGCTGTAAATATTTGGTCTTACACACATACAGAGAAGACATACAGGATACTTAGTGTTTTGCCTTTCTTGTATATCACAACTTGGGTGAATGCACAAAGTTTTTAAAGGTATTTGCTTTAAAATATGCAAACAAAAAAGGAGCAATTCAAGTAACATGGAAGGAAAAGCA
This sequence comes from Gymnorhina tibicen, assembly GCA_013399875.1. Taxonomy (NCBI): domain Eukaryota; kingdom Metazoa; phylum Chordata; class Aves; order Passeriformes; family Artamidae; genus Gymnorhina; species Gymnorhina tibicen. Next base: position 3,567,863 of record VXAZ01002838.1, on the reverse strand, counting down.
AGAAAAAAGATTGCCTCTTTCTATTTGGCAGAAGCATTTTTTGTATTTTTTTACTTCCATTTAAGCCATCTGAAACACACTAAATTCTTACTGGAAACAAGAACACTTACCATCAATAACCCTGATGTGTCACAGTGTTTGCTCCCTGCTTTGAAGTATTTGATTTTGCAAGAAGAGAGATTCTTTACGAAGAAAATTTTTTTGGGAGTTTTCATCCACTTGCTTGAATTATTTGGGAAAAAAGAGTCTGTATTTCCTTCTTGCAGTTTTTGTTTATTTAGGTAATAATTAGTGTCATTTTCCTTCTCATACCATTGTCCACATGCTAGGAGCTCTCTGCCTGTAGCTGATTGCAAATAAAAGCTCCCTTGTGGCTCCCTTGGATCTCTCTCTTGAGGGATAGCTCTGATTTAGTTGTATATTATTTTTGTTTTTTTCTCCCTCCCCTGCTCGGAACAAATCCCTCTGGTTAGTTTTATTGGGATGTGAAGGTTTGTGATTGCTCTGCTTGGCAGTTCTTTCTCAGCCAGAAATAATGGAGCGGACCCTGTCCCCGAGTGCCTCAAAAAGCACTTCCAGGTTGGATGAACCCCTTTATGAATGGGGCCATGGCAAATTTTTGTAGAAAGGAAATGCAATTAGGGAAACATCAGCGCGAGCTCTTAGATATGAGTCTTCAGGAAAACCAGCCAACAACAGATGCACAGTCTATTGCTGACCTCCAAGGTCAAAAACTGGCACATTTAAGAGAAAAATGCTTTGGTGACTAATGGAACCCTTACAGTAACATCCTTTCCCAGCCCAGGAGAGCGGCTGTTTCAGCTTCGTCAGAAAACTGCCTCTGAATTGTATCACAGCCCAAATAAGTTTCTACTCTTTAAAGTAGAAACAAATTCTAAAGCATTCAAAAGTGTCTCTGATCTTTTATCTTTATCCATACTGTGGTGAAAAGAGTGTGTGCACTCTGGGCGTGCTATGAATAGGGATGAAATAAATGTGCTGGTGGGTACTTTTATTCAAGGAGGCCATTCTATTCAATGCATTGAGTCTTGCTCCTATGAGGGTAAATTTCAGATGTAAAACTAAAAAGTGGGAATTTAGAGTTCAGGTGACTTGTTGTTACTTTAATAACTCCCTTGTGAATTATGCATTTGTTTTAATGTCAGAATCTTTCATGACATAATCATGTGACACTGAGTAGCCTCACCTACTAATATATTTGATGACACTGATCATCATATAATTTTTTTCTTCAGTGTGTGTATTTTTAGGGTGTAATGGGAAGACAGTGGATTCAAATTCTTAAGGTTTTTTGAGAGTTTCAAAATGAATGTAACATTTTTCTCTAACATTTCAGCAATGCTTTACTAAAATCTGAGGTTCTTGTCCCCAGACAATGCCAAAAAAAAGCAAAGTAGAAAATGGTGAGGATCCCAGGCTGGGGAAAGGTTCTGGCACTCAGTGTTTATGCACATAGCACAGAACAGGCAGCTCCAACAGGATAGAGACAGATACCTTTCAAGCCTGTTCTCACTGAGAGACAGCACGGGCCTTGGCATGGGATCACACAGCTCAGACACTCAGGCTGTATTTGTTTGGCTCCATAGTCAGAAAAGACATATGCTTGTCCTCTGGTGAGACAAACCAATGGCTTTCCAGGTGTTGCTGAGTTAATGACAGGTTCCCAGAGCTGGGGAAAGAACCTTGTGTTATATCCCTGTTCTTAAACGCCCCTTGTATGCTCCCATTCCTAAACTATCAATCATCAAGAAAAGTGGTGTTTGAGCAGCTTCTTGTCATGGCTTCATAGAGACCTCACTTGCAAATACAAGCCCTTTCATGATTCCCCACCCAAAGTGGTGGCACTTTTTTCTTTCCCTGCTTGCTGGTCTGGGTCCATCCTGAGGGAACAAGTTCAATCACCAGAACAGCAGGTTGTCTTTTAACAACAACTCTGCAATAAGTCCACCAATATAACTAAAACAATCAATTAATAAATGAAGTTAAGTTAATCCATTTGAACTGCTCTGCTGTGTTTTGCTAGTTTTGCTACTTTTGGTGCTAGCAGTAGCTTCAGAGGCACTTTAGCTTTCTGTGTACTCTGTCAACTTCTGTTTGTCTAGCTGTGTGGGGGCTGTCTTTTTGGCAGACAAAGGAAAGAAACTCTCAATAAGATTTCAAGGCCATTTAATTTTTGTCCTTTCCAGCTGAGATAGCTATTTTTGGTCCTAAAAAACTGTGTTCAGATGGCAACTAGGGACTGAAATAATTTTTCCTATGGAAGGTATACTGAGGGTCGTGTATATTCACCACTGGTTTCAGGCTACTGTAGGCAGCTTGCTTCAGTACTCTTCAGAGGGTCAAAATCAGAAGCCTAGACTTTAAATGCAATGCAGATGGATATAGATATTAACTATGCATAGCCACAAACAATCACTAGTGCTGATGTGACTCCAGGGAAAATTCATCTTGCTTCCTTAACTTTGACTTGCATGCCAGCTAGAGCTGAGATTTCTGTGCGTCGTTCTTGTTCATATGCACTCTGTGTTTCTGTTCTGAGTGAAGGAACAGGATCATGTTTTTGTAGTACTACATTTGTTTGCTCTGCTGAAGCTGGTGCTAATGGTGGAAGCATGTAAAGTTTAGACTGACTTTCCTGAGCTGCTGTTATCAAGCACTGTTTCTGCTTTGGCATCCAGTAAGTGCCTTCATACACGGCTTTCATAATAATTCTCAGTGACTCTTGCTGAGAGACTCTCAAGAGACATTACTACTGGACCAGGATTTGCAGGGAGATGTTGGGAACATCAGCCACTGGCTGGCTGATGCCATTATCCCACGGATGCCATGTCTGTGCATGCCTATGCTAGCTGGTGGCTGAAAGATGACTTATTTTCCACTGCTAGATGGCATTGTGTCTTAGGGCAGAAAATTCTGCACAACTCTCTATGCTCAGTTTTACCAGTGATGCCTTTTCCTTGGTCCTAAAATTAAGAGCCAGACATGGTTAAGGGATGCAGGGCTTTTACCTCGGTATTTAATAAGGATCCCTATGGTGCAACAATTAGTCAAGGTGGAAGGCGCCGAAATGCACACACACAGTAGATCACGTATACCATTTTATAACCTTGCAAATTAGCATATCTAGGAGAGATGCCCCAATGAGAGGCTTGAATGAATATTTTAACATCTCCCCATCCTAAAGTATTCCCCCCCAGATGGGCCTATCTTATTTTACAGGATATGTTCTAGAGGGGCCTTTGTTTCTCAAGATAGCGTAAGGCTTTCCGGCCCCCAGCTGTGAGGCCTTTAGGATCTTTGGTCTTCTGACCTAGCAGAATACCAGGATGATGCTAAGATATCAGACTTAATTAATTACAAGTATGCATACTAAGGATACTGAAAATACATAAAAGGTATATAAAGAGAAAGCAAAAAAATCATCAGGCATCACCAGCATATCTTTTCACTTTGTTTTAGCTGCTGGTTTTTTTGTTGTTGTTGTAGATTTGTTTTTTTCCCAGACTGGAACATGTTTTTGTATTCTAATGCAAAATACCTATTCAGTTAAAGATGTCTCGTTACTATGGTTCACAATATGGGGGCGACCATATCTCAGATGCTTTATTTATAATCACTGTTTTCCAAAGGTAACTCACAGCCTTAGGCTTGAAAATTGGCTATCTAACAATGTGCTGATGGGCAGAGTTGTAATTTTGGAAAGTTTTCATTCTGTTGCAGAACAATTCAAGAAGGATTCCTGTTTGATAAGTTTACTGGGTGGAAAAGATGACTTGGGTACTAGAACATGTACCTTCAAATTGAAATAATCCATTCACACGTCTCATAAGCTTTGGCAGGCTAATGTAGAAACGCATCTAGCTCAAATCTAACCTTGCCTCATTGAGGGCTGGGATGGGGAGAGAAAGGAAAAGTTACACAAGGAGCAAAGCAGAAAATTTATGGCTTCAGCTGACAGAGGCTTGGCACAATAGGCTGACTTCAAAGTGTACTAATACTCTGCAGAGATCAGTAAACATGATTAATATACAGTCTGTGGGATATTATTTTCTCTGTGTGTGAAGTTATATAAAAACAAAACCAGCTTTTATATTTAATGTCTAATGTATTCCATATGAGGGAGTGTGTATCAATATGTTCCTACTAAGGGACAGATTGGGGACACAGTGCACATGCTGAGTACTAACTTAGTCTGCAAATAGTGCAACAGCACTCTTCTAATGAGCAAATAATTAGCATACGAGTTTAAATCTCCCATATCAATATGTTTAGAAAACCAGCAACATGCTTCTCCAAATTTTCTCCTCTGTGGTTTCCTATACTGGTTTTCTATGTATTTTCTCTCTGGGGTCTCCTATACTGGTTTTCTATGTATTTTCTCTCTGGGGTCTCCTATTGGTCCCCTTTAAGAGGCAGCCTGGAGAACCATGTAGCTCTGATACTAATTTTTATTCTGTGGTGGGTCTGCTGTGTCAGACTATGTGGTCTGTGCTACTCACGCCGGTGTGGCTTTACTGGAAACTCTTTCCCAGAGCCCACTCTTCCTTTGTGCATCTTTTTTTAGCTTAGTGGGTGATACATCTTCTCATCAGCGGATGCTATGAGCCTAGAGCAGTGCACTGGTGGGTCCTGTGTCTCACATGGTAATCATGATCTGATTCAGGTGTCCTGAGTCATCTCTTAATCTTCCTTTGCTTTCTTTAAATGTCAAAATTTATGGGTTTTGTGAATGTGTATTTTGTAGACCCCTTTTTGTAGGGTCTCTGTTAGATGTTTGTAGAGCAGTTAAACTCCAGCCTTTCTCCTATCTAGCTAACGGTGTAATCTGTGCTGTTCTGTTATCATTGGTCTTTCAGTTGGCACAGAAATTTAGTGTCTGAATGGCCATGTCATTTCCCTGCAATACTCTTACTTCCTTTTAAAATGGTGGGGGTGATGGGGAGAATGTATGTTTAATGTGTTTGCTTTCTTCTTCCATTTCTCCTTGAAATTACTTGTAGCAAGGCTATATGCTGTTAAATTGTGAAATTTCCCTGTTTCTCCTCCTTTCCTCTGCAGCTGCTGAACAGTTGGCAGCCAGCTGTAGCTTAAAAGGAGAATTTTGAGGGCGTTTGTGAGTTTCTGCTGGCATCAAGGCCAGCTCTGCCTGCAGCCCCACTTGGGTTTGCAGGGCTTTGTGCAGCATGTGTGTGCTCCCTGTGCCCTAATTGCTGTAATTACTGTGAGCCTGGAGAACACAACCTTTTCCTACTGTTATCTAAACTACCTTGGCCAGCCTGTGTCAGCTGTCCTTTCATCCCCAGGCATTGCTTGCCATGGCCTGCCACTGAATGCAGTGAAAGGTGCTATATTTTTCTTCATTCGACTTTTGTAAAAAGCTGCTGTCAGATGTAAGACATTAACTTGTGAAAACTAAACATTGAAATACTGTAGGTCCCAAACTGAAGTCCACAAAATGCTTGTATGCAATGTGCAAAGAATTGCCCAGTTGTGCAGTATGAATTATCCCCTTCTTCTCAAAAGGAAAGTTAAATTTCCATTCTTTCTAATAGGAATGTGGCACAACTAATGTTTATAACAGCAATAAACAAAAGATCCTTTCCCTTTTGGGACTCTTATTTAAAACAAAGCATTTTGAGGTGTAAATCTACCGCTGTGGGTGTCCAAGAGAAGCCAAGCAGGTGGGTTTTGTGATGGCTTCGGTCCATTCTTCGCCTGTACACTACTCTGTCAAGCCAGTTGGTTAGGGTGGCAAAACTGGGATGTGGCCCTTCGTTGTGACATCCTGCCACTGCAGAAGAGGTTCCACTCTCTGAACTTCACCTATCCATTTAGAGATGGGCCGTGGGTGTCCTGGATGTTGGAGCTCTCCCATTCTGACTTTCATGCTAACATTGACAAGGGAAGACATCCAGGGGTGAGTTTCCTGAGGAAGACCCTTCTTTATTAGGCTGAAGGCTGGGATTGCTGTGGAGCATTGCTTTCTTGCAAGAAGGAGAGAAGTGACTTAGGATGTTTCCAGTGCTGCAGAGCTACCAGTAATTGTGAGGATTTAACTGTTGCTAGTGAGGCATTATGTAGGGCTTTTTATTTCTGATCCATGACATGAAGTTAGAATAACAAAAGCAGTATGCACTTGCAAGCATTTGGGTTTGCTGGAGTTGTTTTCATTTTGTGTCAATTACTGAAATTTGTAACTACAATTTTTAAATGGATTCTTATTGTCCTGTAATTTGACCATGGATCGAAATAATTATACCTATTATACCATGTGCTTGACAGCATGTTTGCACTGGAAATCTGTTTAAGATACATTCAGTATGCTAAAATCTTATAACAGTCAGGTGCTTTACTCAATAGCAACAGTCAATTAACCCAGAAACTTAATATATGCAACTTTTCAATGGGATTTCCTTGCTTGTGCAAGCAGCAGCGTGCATCAGGCTTTGTCAAAACACACTGTGTAACCAAGATCAGCAGAAAGTGAGTATATGAGGTTTCTGCTGGGGACAGTGGGAGGGAAATATTAACCATATTCCATCAAAACCAAAGTGATTAGACATACACTATTAATGCGAGAAATATCTCCCTGCTCAATGGAGTAGTTGTTTGTTCAATGAAACTCTTCTTCTGAAGGTGAAATTAAAAGGCTCATGGCATTGGATGGGGAGAGATCAGGCAGTGAAGATTTCCACAAGCTGCAGGAATCTTAAAGATTGAAGTCCATTCCCCTTTGCCATTTGTTATACTAATCTTGTTTTGAAAAGACTTAAGTGATCCCAGGTCGCAAAGAGTTAAATACTAAGAGTTTAATTAAGGATTTCAACCCTCTGAATTTCACAGTACTCTATCAAAGAGAAATACCACAATGAACTAAATATTTTGGAAGGTATTTCTCCTCTGGGAGAGAGACATTTACAGAAATTTCGTACATGAAAATGTCAAATGTTACTCATCCTCTCTGTGGCTTTTTTCTCCCTTTTTGAAGTATATTTACTTCCACTTGGTAGCTGAGGGTGTCACTGCTTGTTATTTGATATGTGGAACTGGGGCACACAAAAGGATGACTAATCCCATTTACTGGAATTTTACAGTTTTCATCAAGGCCACAGTTTCCATTTCAAGCTTTATAGTAAAAGCAAAACATCAACTGGCAAACTGACTTCTGGTTATTGTTGTAGTAACTTAATATGGATTACTATTAAAGTAAAAGGGTTCTTTTTGAAGGTTGTTTCTTGAATTGAAAAGAAACTTAGATTTAAATGTTTTCTCAGGGGCAGTTTCTAGTAACTACATTGACAGTACAGAAGACTCCCTGTCCTTCACCAGGCAGTAACAGGCAGCATATTGTGTCCTTTTGCAAATACACAGGCTCTCTCTTTCTATGTCTTAGTCTCCCTCTCTCTTTCTCTCTTTCATTTCATGGTTTCAAGACCAATGGTTTGCATCCAGGCTGAAATAAAATTCTTGTTATAGTTATGTGACTCTCGTTGTTATCAATGAAAAACGCATGCATCCCTTGTATCTTGAATAATTTTTGCTTATAATTCAGTAGATCTGGAGGAAAAAAGAAAACCTCATAGTCACTGTCTTAAGCTGTTCCTTCAAAAGCCTTTTCTTCTTCCAGTTTCTCTTGCTTCTATTACAGTGGTGTTTCCAGAGCCTCAGAGGGGGCAGCTGTTGCAAGCCTTCAAAAAGTGGTCTGAGCTTATTGTGACAAATTTGACTCCCCTCTAAAAAAAAAAAAAGAAATCAAATTTTAAGATAGCCACCAGTTTGCATTCCAGCACTAAGCCCCTTTCACTTACACCACTGTGGTGAGCTCTCTTCACTAGGTATAGATCATACCTGCTGCTACTCCTTCGTTCCCTTTTTGCTCCCATGAGTTCCAGTGAGTCCATGTTTTGTTTCCTTCCATCTTGCTCTCTCCATATTACACCTATTGTGCACAACTTTGCGACCTCTTTTGTAGTGGGTTGCTACAAAAGAGCACAGCCTTTGGAATAACAAGACAGACAAAAAGAGATTAGATTTATATAGAAATATAATCGGGGTTGACTCTTTCTTTGCTTTATTGAAAATCCTACAGTAGTACATGGTATTTTCTAACCCCCTGGCTGCTGTGGGTTTGTCTGCCTAAAATCCTCATCTGGGTGAAGCTGGAGGACTTAACTAAATCAGTTCTAAGGGTTAGTAATCACAAGTTTGGTAACTTCATGGGTTTTAAACCAAATATGTGATCAGTCCTGAATATATGACATCTTTTTTTATTGCTCGGTGGATTTTTCTCCTCTTTTCCTCTGAAACTGTGTCTGCATAGCCAAGTCTCCTTTTTTTGATGTTAAATACAGTTTATTTTTGGGAATGGTAAGGTGCCCCTTCTAATGTAGTCAGGTAAAGAAACTACCAGCACACAAAGGATAACAGAAATCTTTGGAAATAAATGAAAAATTGGGCTAATCTGCCTTGGTAAGATCTCTGTTGTAAAGCCCTCAGACTCCTGAACACTGAAGTCCTCTCTTGCTGGCAGCACTGGGACAATATTCAGTTTCTTGAGACTGAATGCTGACTTTGGCCAGGTGCTGGTACCGCACTGGGAGCAGACACATGAATTAAGCAGCCTGACTTGCTTTGGAGGTGGGAAATGTGGGATATCCCCCTGTCAGGTCCATCAGGTACAGCCTGCCTGCATGGGTGGCAGGTCCCACCACGCTGCCAGCCTGCCCCGTCTCCCAGGGCTGAGAGGTTGGCCACAGCAGCACCCAGGTGTGTTTTGCTCTGGGCTGAGTCAGTGCCAGCCAAGCCTGGTGGCTTTGGGCACAAGGGTCAGGCCCCTGTGAGTACAGCTGAGCTCACCTGACTAATGCTTTATTTTGACAGTGGTAATGACTCTTTCCCATGTAATACAATTTCCTCTCCCACATGATCCTGTGTGCAAATTAAAGGTCAACCCTCATCTGGTTTAAATCATCATGGCTGTGCTGATCTCATGCTTGCATATACTAACTAATGAGCTGGAAATTTATAGCTAACACTGTTATATGAATGGATGGAGACTCAAGGCACAAGGGTCATCAGTGACAACACGAGTAAGGATGTTGAGACATTTTGGAGTTGCTTCTTGTGACGCCAGTGGTTGCAAATTTGGAAAGTCACCCTGCCATACTCTTTGTGGGGGCCTAACAGCTCTGTTTTCAGTTAGATTTCAGCTTTTTGTAATAAACAGTGTCTACTCCTACACCATTCCTGCACAAGCTGTTCATCAACGTAACTCTGCTAATGAACCGAACATGGCCATCCCCAGATCCCAGACCTTCCCTGTAAAACTTTCATTTGCTTAAATGGCAGCCAGCCTCAAAGCCTTCCCTTCTGTAAGTCTGGTGAGACATGACAGAGCCACTCTTGTGGCAGTGTGTTGCGAGCGGTCTCAGAAACTGCTGTTGGTGCCGGTGTAACTCCTTTGTGTGTCAAACACTGAGGGAGCCTCCCAGAAACTGGGAGCTCTGCCATGACAGTAGGTTGTCAGCAGCTGAACTGCTCTCTAGAAATGGAAACTGTGTTTTCACATCTTCTGCTATTCTTCTCTAATGAATTTTGAGGGTTTTTTCCCCTGTTTTGCTTGCCTGATCAAGCAAGTTGCCTAATCAGCTGAAACCATGTACTGCAGCTACTATTGTCCATTAAAGACTTAGTATTAACACAAATGTCTCTCTCAGCATTTAGCAGTATTTTTAGACAATATTTCAAACAGAATAAATGTTAATCCAGCAAAAATGACTATGTCTGTTTTGGTTTTTTATCTCTGTGAGATGCTAAGAAGAATGGTACTATCACTACCCTACACTTGAGCGCCATTTGATGGAAGAAAACAAACATGACCCAATTAATGACACAGCAATAGATTTGTTTTCTTAGAGAGACCTGAACTGTAGGGTGTCTGTAACAGCACTGTATATTTGAACATCTAACGTCTGCCAGGAACGAGTGCTCCAAAGCTGATCTCTGTTGATTCACATCTGCCCCCTATACACTCTCTTCCTTTATGAGCAGCTTTGCCTCTCCTCCTAGATTTTCCAGAAGGTGTCACTCTAAGGCAGTGGTGGTCAAAAGTCTGTAGATTTAAAATTAAAATTAAATGACTAAAATGTACTTAATGGCTCTAATTTTCTTGTAATTATTATTTAACTCCTAATAAATCAACAAGAACAGTTTAAAAAATTGGAATATGAACAAGAACTGGGAGTATCAAAGTTTCTTCATAGATTGAATTTACAGCCTGTCTGAAAACATGTCATCCCAAACAAAATTCAGCTGCTCAGGCCATTAGTTCAGTAGCTGAGAGTGCAAAATTACCAAAATGACTGAGCAGTTATAAAGCCTGCTCTTTTAATGGTCATATTATGTGTGTGCACACAGGGGTGCACACATCTGAGAAACGCATGTGCACACCAGTGGATGCAACTTCATAGGGAAAAGCTGAAGACAAAAATATCTATTTTTCCAGGTATTCAGTGAGACGTGGTTTGTTTGCAGATTTCAGCTTCCACTGGGCTTGGGGGCTCAGCACAACACACTGGGGGCCCTTACAGGATGAGTGGGTGACACAGACTTGGAAATGATGTTGTTGTGGGTAGAAGGATTGGAGGGTAGCACTGCAAGGGTGGATGCACATGAACGCTCCAGCCATCTGAAGGGGATACACATATTAAAATGGAATGCAAAGGCTCAGACTTGGGAAGAATAAGCCTAAAGCTTGTCTGTAGGCAACAAGTGAAAAGATGAGAAGAGGGCTCAAGTCACAGTAGTATCTAATGGGCACCTGATATAATCTGTCATGAAAAGTAAGTCTGGTGGAGAACCAAGGAGAAGAGTTTCCAGTGAAGCTGGAGGAGCTTTAGCACCTCTGACCTGAGGCTGGCTGAGCACTCACCTAGTCTGTTGCACCCAGCTCCAGTCCTTTGCCTTGGGAGGTGATGAGTGTGGGCTGAAATGAGAAAGCACTGGCATGACTGGGGAGCCAACTGTAGCAAGCCAGAAACACAACCTGGGGTGCAGCAAAGTGGCAGCACAGACTACTAGAGGGATAGTGGCCATTTGAGCTGTAAAGTAGAGAATTAGATTTTGGGGACAGCACCCTTTGATTACTGTAAAATTAACTATAGACTATATGATGTCTATATTATTATTACTCAAGACTGAAGTTAACAGTTCTGGAGTGGTCTGTGTCCTTCCTTTTTCCTCACGAGATAATAACATGCAAACACTGGATCATTCATCCCTCTTCCTCCCGGCAGGGGGTGGGTGCAGCCCCAGAAGTGATGCCATATGACCTATCATCTGTTTCATGCTATCCCAAGCATAAACCTCTATGGACTGTTCTTTGGGAGGAAGAAGAGGAGAGCAGCTTTTCTGTGCATGCCCTGTGCAGATATCGATGCTGTGATGGTTTGTCAGCAAGGAGATGAGCCCTCCAGACTCCTGCCAGTCTCCTTCACCGGTTGCTTATTTAAAATGGAATCCGTAAGACAGGACAGCCACTTTGTTCTGGTCGTGGCAGTTTTCCTGGAGGAGCTTTGTCTTGTGAAAAAACCTCGTGGCAGGCGCAGTTCTGGGGCAGGGGTGGATGGGTGAACTCCTGGGGCTTCATGGAGTGGGAAGGGGATCCCTGCAAAAAAACTCCAATGGATACCACAACAGTCCTGGCTGCACTTTGTGCACACTTGGTTTGTGGGTCCTTTGGAGTAAAAAGCTGACCTGAAAGGTGGGCATGAAGCCATAATGCTCCTGTGATTTCTGCTTCCCCAGGACAGTCATCAGAGCAGAGAGAGAAAGGGGGAGCAGGAGGGAGTGGGGGGAGACAAGGCGAATGTTGGAGTTCTGTCCCTGAAGGACCCTACTGGGGCAGACTTTCAAGCACTCATTTTTACAGCACATTCTTTAGCAACAAATTTTCTATTTAACCAATGTGTTGACAAATAAATCCTGATTTGAATTTGTACATTGCTTTGATTCTTCAGGCAACTTTTGGATACATAGCCAGATTCTTAATATAGAAGCAACTGGAAGTAGGTCATTTCCGCCCTTCAAATACCATTAAAAAGTTTCTCTCTGTTATGGAAGAGAGGGAAAACTTTTCCCTGTCTTTTCATCTTCCTAGGTTTCTGCTGTGCAAAGCAGCCTATGAAAATAAATTGGCATCAAATAAAACTTGTTATTTCCTTTTTCCTTCGATTTTACTCTTCATCAGGACAGTTTTAATGAAATCCATCTATTTAGTTTGTGGGATTCTAGTAACGTACCTTCTCATTATACCATAAATAATGGCGAAGTAAGAATCTTACGACTATTACTTTTAAATCAAAGTTATGGGTTTCTTAATGGATTCCATAATACAGATTTCAAAGTTTACAGTAGTTTAACCATACACAAACATTGTATCCTCCCCTCCTTTGTAATTCAGCTGCTCTTTATTTTCTTCTGCAGCTTCATATGGTTTAAACATCTGGGCTTTCGGAGCCGTTCCATGCCTGCTCGCCTTGTTAGAGGGTTTGGTGCTGGAGCCTCCAACTGAATGCCAGAGTCCTTCCCTTTGTATTCCTCAGTGACGTACACAAGAACTTTGAGGTGGTGTAAGAACAGAAGGATTCGTGGCTAATAAATACTTCATCTAAATGGGTGAGTGTTTGAGCTGGGCTGTTAGCTTAATTCTAACCATAAGGAGAAATAACCACAGCATACTTTGGGTGGGAGAAGATATCAATCACTGTCACTTTTCAGCAGAGGAAAATGAGCAGAGAGGGAAGAAGCTGGTGTAGATTTTAGCTTTTGTAAACTGGGATGTAAGCTTCTCATCCAGGCTAATTCTCTTCTGGGTTATTGGTGTCCCTAATGTTTTATTTCAGTAGTAACGTATCTCCTGTTACTAGGTAAAATAAGATGATTAATATATGTATAATGACCAAGGCTGGCTACAGATACATTATTTAATTGTGCTGGATTTTAGGAAGACCATATTGGTGCCTGGGTGTGTACAGAGGTTTTCAAAGTAACTCCCTTGACGTACCAGAACTGACATACCTCTGTTGTGCTCTGAAGTTTATTCCAAATTATTCAGCCTTGGGAGAAGTCTTGTGAATCTTGTCACAGCTTAACATGCTGCCATATCAAGGATTCAATAATTTCAGAAGCTTCTTTCTTGTGGTCATTTTAAGCTTAGTTTACATCACCATTAGTAGGCAATATAAAGATTTGCTTTTAAATCGTCATGTTATATTTATCAGGGGGAGTCATTCTGTAACAGAATTCTTTCTGAGGCGGAAATTATTTATTCCCTTTAGTAAGTTTTCCATTCACTGTTTTCAATGCAGAGGATGTGCTCCTGGCCCTGCAGATGCCAGAAGTTTTGCCTTTGACTCCAGAATTTCAAGACATCACCTTCAATCTTCAGTGCAGTATTTCTCCTCATAACCCTCATTTACCTGCCAATCTCCTCAGCATTCCTATGATTAATAAAAAAACTCATTGACACTGTCCCTTCCTATTTGGCTTCTGGACTCTATGTGCACCCAGGGAACTCTCATTTTTGTCAGCAACATCACTGCTGTCACTGGTGTGGGGAGAGGGGCAGCTGTAACACTGCATCGCTGTCTGTGCCCATTACCAGCACAGGAAAGAGATCTCCTGTATGTCTTATTTATTTAGAAGGGAGCCTTTTTCAATTGCAAAACTTCAGCCTCTTAACTATAATCACCATGGATGTTTTTTCTCGCAGACTTATTCTGCCACGTTGAAGCAGCTGAATTTTTGTAAAGAAAATGCTTTTTCCTCTTTCTTCTGGAAAACTGCTGGCATTCAGATGAGTTGCTACTTCTCTTAAATCTCTCCCTCTGCCCAGTTTGAAAGCCAGCTGAGTAACATAACAATACATAAATGAGAATTAAATGAGAAGCTTTTGCTTTATATTTTTCCCTAATCATTATTACTCTATCCATGTCAGCTTCAGATTTACACCAGATTAAATTCTGAATAGAAGGAAAGCTGACACAATCCAGCAGGATCTCCTAATTAAGTTCTTTCAATTAGTTGTATTTTTTTCCCTTTTTTTTGTAACTTTTCAAGTTTAGTGGCCTGATCAGGGTGGAAATGTTCTGCTTGTATCTTTTGTAAAATCATGAACGACATTTCTGTACTTAAATGGTCATATACAATTTTTCCGTTCACTTCAGTGGAGCTACAAATTTTTTTGCATCAACAGAAATACTGTAATACCCATTGATAAAGGTAAAAGAAAAGGAAACACTTATTGCTTTTTAAGTGCAATAAAGTTTCATCATGTAATTTTTTCCAATAAAAGGTTTCTCTAAACAGAACTTTTTAGTTGAAAATGTTGGGGTTTTTTCATGTTTAATTTCAGCCTGGCTGTTAAAAATATAGTTGATTGAAGGGGTTTTTTTATACTTCATTGCTTTTTTTCTCTTTTCCACCGCCATTTCTTAGAATCCTCCTTCTATTTCAGTTTGTTTTGTCTTCATATTGGTTTCTATTTTTATTTGCTTATGTATATCTGTATGTATGTATATGTTTTTTTCTTTTGTTCTTTGTGTTTCTCCATTATTGGAAGATAATACATTCTTCTACATTCCCGTCCCTCCCCTATCATTTTTCTTGTCCATGCTTCTGCTGCTTCATACTGAGGAAGTGACTGGAACCTCAAAATACTTTTAAGATTGTAATTTTACTCCTCTGATTTGAAAACTGAGTTTCTTAGCACCTCCATCTATCATGCTGCTGCTAAGGAAGGAAGGTAACTTACCAGACAGGTGGGGACCGACAGTAATAACTATAAAATGGAAATGGACAGTGTAAAGCACAATTCCTGAGCTGGTGTTAATAATGTGTCAGAGGAAGAGAAGACCACCAACCACTGTACTTGGCCTCAGTTGTGGAGAGACTCAGCATAAGGGGGCACTCCAGTGGGTACCTGGGGCATGGAAATCCAGCAGAAACCTGGGAGGGTATTGATTGGTTTTACTGGGCCTTTCTGAACACATCTGTGCATGCAGAAACTGGTAATTTGCTTTGATAACTTCAAAGCTGTAGATAAACACATGGCAAGCAAGATTTGCAGCAGTAGGAAAGCTGCAGTTTTAATATATATGCAGAGGACGGAGAGCTAGAAATATGATGCAGCTCCTGAGAGCGTACCTGATGCAATAGCTCCCAGAAAGGACTGACAAAAGATGATCTCAGCCTCTTGAGGTGGTGACGGGAGTGTGCACCAGAAGCTCATCTGGTTTGAGTAAATTCCTGTCACTAGCCTGCCTTCTGCTTAATGGGGTTTGGGGTCAAGAAATTAGGCTTCCTCTTGCCTTAGTTCTTTGAACGTTTTGTTTCTAGTTGTGTGATTTCTGGGGCTCCTAATATGTAGTGTTCACATAGGATTCATCTTAACACATTGGGTTGTGTGTGTGTTGAGCAGTCTTTTGAATAATAGCCAGAGATCAGAGTGCTTTTTCAGAGAGTGGGAGACTTAGATTTCAACTCTAAAGGTTTTTAACAGCACTGTACACATAAAAGAGTGCTCTAGTGATCTTGTCTAAGTATCCTGATAAAGTCTGGCCCATTTTATCAGTGAGGTTTTGCTTTATGAAAGTTACCTGAGTATTTTTTGGAGCACAGAAAAAAATGACTTTCCAGTGTCATAATTAGGTCCATTGCCTTGGTGGATTGAAAAGCAAATTTCAAACCTGTGATTATTTCCAGTTACTGTCTTGAGTTTTAGTATGAAGTGAGGAAAAGCAATAAGAGTTTAAGGGTACCCTCAAAACCAGTCTATAACCTGAGTGTTCAAACATTTATTCAGGAACTAGATTATGTTGATTTAAAACTCCTTAATAAATGGAACCAAAGTCCCTATAGTTGTAAACATTATTTGATTTTTTTTTGGCTGTTAAGAGAAAGACTTAATAATTTTTAAATGTAGTCTTTTGTTTCTCAGACTCTTACTACAGACACTTTGGAGGGTGTACTCTATAAATCAACATTTTCTTTCAGTCTATGACACCTTCTTTGCAAATTCTTTTTTTTTTTCTTTAAGCCAAAACAGTATTTTTATTTCTAATAATTCTGTTCTCTTTTGTTTCATTCAAATCAGTTATCAAACTTTTCTGACTACCTGCTTAAATCATTCACTTCGTGGACATAATGAGTGAAACAAAGACTGACTGCTTTGAAAAATTCTGTTCCTTTCTTCTGACACACAAAATAGAGGTGGCTGACCAGACAGAGTCTGCTCTTATTCTTGAAATAGTTCTCAACTGGGAACATTCAGCACCGTGGTTGATGTGTCAATGTGTTTGCCACTGAAGAATAAACATCTCCATCTCCTTTTTTATTGTAAGTAAAACACTCTCCCTCCCCCAACTACTCAGGTCCCCTCTGGATCTTCCTTACTGACCAGACACAGAAAAAGCATGTCAGCACTGAGAGATGGAGCTGATTATGTCAAAGGGAGAATCTAAACCACATACCTAAAAATTGTCTGGAAAGAGTTTTGATATATCACTAAACCTGAAGACTACTTGTCTTTAAATATCTCCCATACGTGACCACCCCTCATCCCTTCCAACTCATTTATTAAAAATATTTGGCAATATAATCTTGACAGTCTTTCAATTCATTAGTTTTGGAAGCATAAGCTCTCTTACAATAATAAGGAAATTGACCTTGGCATCCAAATTACTTCTGCTTATTCCACACTGGATCTCTTCAAATGACTACTGCCACTAATGCTCTTGTAATTCATGTGAATTACTACATACCTTTTAATCCTGTTAAGAAGAGAATAGTGATTATTTAGTTAAGGAGCTCATTGGAAAAAGTATCTGAATTGTGCTCTGAATCATTAAAGAAAGCCAGTAATTGAATTTTGAAACACTGCGGAAAAACTTCTGTGATTATTTCAGTGGGTCAGCAATGAATATCAGTTTCAAATGTATTTAACTTTGAATACAAGTATGAAGAAGGATGTTATTCTCTGTCAGTGTTTCTTATTTTTACCCTTGTCACTACTGAATTAATTTAAAAATTTGGGATTGGATAGGTTCTAAAAAAATATTGTCACCCAGTTGTAATTCTGAGAAAACAGAAGCATCTGCCAACTCAGCTGGATGACAATGTGATTATTCACCTGCTCATAGATGCAGTCCAGCTCTTAGTGCATTCAAAAACTCAACTTTAATTGTATTTTTCTTTCAAATATATAAACTTTATTGCTTTTTAATCTAGAAACTGCTGTATTGTTGCTCTCTGAAACCCCATTCCCCCCAGTTTCATAAAGAGGTTGGTTGTTCTGCTGAGAAGCCTGTATCCCTCTTCACCAAGCATCCAGCAAAAGTCAAGACACTTGAGGAACATTTCAGAAGAACGATGAAAATCTGAAGTGCAGTGGTGAGTGTGTCTCTTGAGAAGATCTGAGCAGTCTTGCAGGAAGAATATTTATCTACTTACCTGGTACCAAATGATGAATCAAACTGCTTTTAACTTTGCTCTTCTAAGAATATTGCATCACCAAGTAACAGAACAGACCATGACAACTGGTTCTTTAAATAACTATTTTCAACATTATAAAACTTACAGAAATTTCTTTTTACCTATTTCTTAAGTCTGAAAATGTTTCTGGAACACTGAGCCCTCTACTGAACCGACCTTGTTAGGTAAAGAGGAATTTCGAACCCAGTGTTAATGCTATTGTTAATGTTTAGCCATATATCTTCAGCAAAATTATATTAGGCATATGAAAGAAAAAGAGTGTTTAAACTAGCAAAAAAAGTAAAAAACAACTTCACATTCCCCCTCTCTTAGTGCTTTGAAAGAGCAGATTCATAAAGCTGAAAACAATTAAGAGCTAAATCTTTTGGGAAAAAGCTTTTAAACAGAAAAATGTGAATGATAATTGGGAGCTGCTTAGGAATACTTTACCAAAAGCTTCAAAAACCACAAATGAGAGAGAAGGCCATATTGGTTTAAAAAAAAATACCACCCAAACAACACAAAACAAAACAAAATGAAACCCTGGCTCAAAGGGAAAGTGAAAACAGATATGAAACAAATGAACAAAAAACCCCCAGGAAAAATCAAAATTTATATAAAAATGGAAGAAAGGCAAATTTGATAGTGGCACAAGTCAGAATCATAGAGTCATAGAATGGTTTGGGTTGGAAGGGACCTTAAGGAATGTAGGAATTATTCAACAGTTGTTAAGGGCAAAAAAACCCCACAGAGACAGAACATGGAGAGTGTAGGAGGGAAGTTTTAAAATATATTAAGAAAAGTTGCAATTATATTGTTCCATTGCTAAAAGAAAGTGCTATTACTGTCTAAATGACCCAGAGAGGCAGAACTGCTCTGTCAGTAATCATGTCATCCAGTATTTGAGAAGGACATCAAAAACATACCGTTCAAGTTAGATATTTTAAAATAAGTTAGTTTGATAAGCTTCCCTGTAAAAATTTATTCTAATCTAGACCTGGGAAAAATGAATACTGTATTAATGCTTTAAAGGAACAAGATGGTGACCTGCAGTAGCTGGAGGATTTGTGGGAAGCTGCTGAAGAACTTCTACATGAAAAATGAAGGGAAGGTCCCAGTGTCAGCATCAATTGACATAGATTTGCAGCAAACAGCTTTCAATATATTGTTTTTAATAAATTGAGATAAGTTTGGTTGATAAAGACAATGGCATTGCAGTGTTTTTTCATTTGGCATTCTGGTTAAGACATGAAAAGGGCAAATGGTAATACAGCATAGACTAAAACCTCACCATGACAGCTCACATTTTAATCATTTCTGGTAGCTGTCAGAGGACAGGTGATTCCTGTCTGATGTCTTGATGCAGAAAGAAAGAGAATAATTTCTTTTTGTATGGGAAGGTTATTCATCAAAATATAAAACATTGCAGCATTGCAACAGAGGAGATAATGACTGAGGGAAAGCAGTGCCAATCCTGTGGGAAGGATCAGAGGATGGCTCTCCTGAGATATTTGGTTTCTGCTTTTCTATGTATCTACAAAAAACTCATTAGTATGGCCAGCAAGTATTATCACAGTTTGTCTGTTGCTGTAGTTCAAGGCAAGTTTTTTCTAGGACTTAATTGTGGGAAGTCCTGCAGCCTGTGAGAGGGTCAGGCTAGATGGTCCCTTACAATCGATGAAGTTGCAAGGGAAGAAAAGACCATCCAAACCAGGAAACCTGCAGCGGGAAGAGGGGAGAACTACCCAGGTTTGAAAATATTGCTGCAGATGTCACAACTCACAGAACATTTGGAGAGTTTTACGCTAATGTAATCCATCTCCTTAAAAATGACACATCTGTTTCTACTTTCTGTTTCTTATATTATCGTTGTAACATCACTGTAGACTCCATCTGGAACTGAAATTCTCTTTAATTTTTTTAAAGCAGCGTTCCTGATAAAATCTGGCATTGCAATGATTTGAAGGCAAGGATAAGCTTGGAAAATGGAACATTTTCTGTTTCCTGCCCTTGTAACTATGGTCCTTCCCTCTCTGCAGGCACACATGGCAAAGATATACGGAAATATGAATGCATTTACACTGCATGTATACTGTGAGGGGAAAACCAACACAGTTAGTCTAAGAAGATAGATCCTTGCTTTTGTATTGATAACACTGTGCTAATCCTAAAGACAATAAATCGTAAACTAAAATGTGTATTTGGAGAAGTGTTTTAAATATTAAAATGCATGATTTCTAATTTCTTAATATTAATAATTGTTGTACTGTTCCCTCTTCTTATTACTCATGTTTTAAAATCTCCGTTGGCTTTGTAGTCAATCCAGGCTGCTGGGGTTTGTTCTTGTCTTACTGCAGTTTAAAGGAATTTTGTCACTGACTTCAGTAAGGGCCAGCTCTACTTTTACTTTTGCTTTGCAGCCTCTTTTAATTTCCTTTACTGTACGCATTAGCCCAGAGGTAATATTCCCAATCCCATTATCAAATGATCCTTTTTAAATGTCAGTATTTAACTATTTCAGGGGAAGTGTGAATAATATTTTTGTGTGTGTGTGTGTTTTGATGACTAATACTGAGAGGAAAGCTATTAAACTGTATCCTCAAGCTGTTTATCTATGCATTAACAGCTCCAAATATATTTGGAAATCTAAAAATGTTCTTGGTTAATACGGAGTAACTTTGGGTGTATCTTATTGCACTAGGAAGAATGAATAAATGTCATTACTGGAAAACCTGTTTAGTCTCATATTATATTTCCCCTAGAGGTCCCAGTACAAAGTCTCCTGGAGTCAATGAAGGCTTGGAGTGCAAGCATTCCTTCAGTGCCTTTGATTTAGCAATAACAGTGACTTATTAATCTTCAGTTGCTAGACTAGAGTGGGTATCTTTCCAGGAAAAAATGAACAGTAATATTTTGCTCAGGGAAAAGGAGGAAAAGAAAAGCAATTTAAAAAAAAGATTATATTTTTAAGCAATAAATCCACTGAATCCCCTTTAAACTGAGAGGGAGTAAATCAGGAGGGTTTTCTGGTAACTTAGCAGTCTCTCTGTGTCTTTTTCCTGGCCGACTAGTCAGGCACTTCAAACTTTTTGCTGGGCAGGAAAGGAGAGAATAAGTAATGCCAGTCGTGACAAAATTTGAACATGGAGTAAAGCAGAGCAGCTTCAAGGAGGACTGAAGACCACTTCTTGTCCAGGTTCATAGCTCAGTTTAATTTAGATGATTTTTTATGGAGGAAAGGAAAGGAAGTATTTTGCAGCGTCACATGTGGTTTTAATGGAACTGTCTCTGGACTTCTCTTTCTTCTTTTGTCTCCTTGCACTCCCGTTTCCTGCCTCAGGTTTGGGAAGGAAATGCACTACAGCCCCAACACAATGACAGTCCTTTACAGCATGTGGGAAAGGTCTGAGAACTTGTAAATGGTGGTGGCCTGGCAATATGCTTTCTGTCCTTGTGAGAGCTGGCATGACACAACTCCTCCTTATGACTTCATTCCTGCTTTTTCCCAGCAGCTTATCTATGTGACAGCAACACTCAAAAGGCATTTTGCCTGCTAAGAGTCAAGTCTTGAAACCGTGTGCATTCTTCAGCTTTTCCATCAAAGACAGAGAGGGTTTTGAAATGTTTTTCCTGTGCCCAGAATAAAAAGTTATCCAATAATGATGCCATCAATACACTCTATCCATCCAGAACTGGTAGTTTCACTCTCTCCCTCCCTCTGTCCTAGGTATGTACTTGTCTAATCTGAATATTTATGTATCAGTCTAACCTAGTGTGTGCTTCGACAGGTGCAAGTAACCAAGGCCACCACGGCCCACAGCTGAAGAGCAAAGAGTAGATTTATTCCAACACCTTTCTGGCTGGAAGATTCCAAAAACAAGAGGGGACACATGCACTCCTAAGCTCAATCCGTGTTAGCAGGGGCAAAAAGCCAGGAGCACATTCCCACCCTCAGCATCTCCAAGGGCCTGGGGCATGCGCAGGACTTCACAGTGCTGTGCTTTCTATAACCCCCAGCTCCTTATCTCTCTTCCAAGCCTGTCCATGAAGAATGCCTCTTAAGTCTTTGACAGCTTTCTGTTATCCTCTACAAAAACTCCACCTCTCAAGACAGACAGAAAGCAACCCAAAGCAAGCATAATACATGAAATTTTCCACACTGGATATTCTTAGCACCCCCGCAGCTGCCAGGTCATCTTGAGTGAAGATAACTCTACTTTCCCCCCTTGCCAAATCTTCTGCTTTCGACCCTTTCCCCTCAACACCTAGATAGATAGATAGATTGATAGATAACTAAGAAAATGAAGGAGTTATTTTAGCAGCTTTTAAAACCTCACAGACAGAAGTCCATGTTACAGTTCATGGGGCTATTTAACCCTTTAAAATTCAGTCTACAATGAAGACTAAGAACCTCAAGAAAATGAAGTTCCAAATACTTCATACAGAAAAAAAGAAATCAAGAAATAAATGTTCAAAGAATGGGAAGATTTCTCTTGACTGTAGAGGAGACTAGGTCAGCTCTCTAGCCACATCATGCAGTCTAGACTGTCAAGTGATACTGATAAATATTCATAGTAGTGTTGAAGATTACACAAGGCAAACTGGGCATAAATGCATACGTCTTGTGAAGTTTTTAAAAATCTTGTTTGGAAAAAAATTAAATACCACCCAACAGTTTAATTTTTGTTAGCAGTTCAAGTCAGGCTTAGACTGAAAAGCTCTGAAAGTTGTCAACACTGAATTAAAAAATCCAAGTTTGAAGTAGTAAAGCAGTTGCAGAGAGGGACCCATCACAAAACCTGCCCTGATAGCTAACACAGTTTTCAGTAGAGGCATCTGCTTCTGTTCTTGAGTAGAGAAGAGGCATTGTCATTCCAAGTCACAAGGAGTTAGCTCAAGGATTGCCATTTTAACTCCCTTTTGGCCAGATGTGAAACATTAGGTAGTGTCAAAAGCTGGAGCCAATAGAGCCTGGCTGAGTTCTCTGAACTCTATCTGCTACAAAACAATCTTTGCCGTGTTACTGAAAGAGGTTTTATGTCAGTATAGCTTAGATTTACAGTTTATGTTAAGACCCTCTAGAACCTTTCCAGGATGGACATGGAAAATTAAAGTGAAGATAAACTGGAATAAACTGAGTATACCTTACATTGCTACTTTTTTTCAAGCAGTGAAAAGAGTACTCACTGCAAGTGGGAATCTGTT
This sequence comes from Gymnorhina tibicen, assembly GCA_013399875.1. Lineage (NCBI taxonomy): Eukaryota > Metazoa > Chordata > Aves > Passeriformes > Artamidae > Gymnorhina > Gymnorhina tibicen. The sequence continues at coordinate 3,545,108 of VXAZ01002838.1, read as the reverse complement.
GTCTTTAGTCAGGGCTGAGGAATATAAATTTTCTGTAAAGCTCCTTGAAATTTCCTTTGTTTAAATGTGAGAAATCTTTAAGGAATTGATCAAATTTTCTGGAGACCATTACTGATCTGTAATGAAGCAGTCTGAAAATTTTAATTGATTTTAGGGTTTGAGCAAAATTGACCCGTAGGAGGAGAGCGCATCATTACTTTTCGTATTGTCACATGTTGCATTCACTTGTGTGCTATATTAAAGAGGTAATTTATAAACTAAATATGTAAAACTGTTTGCCTTTATTTTATTCACCACAGAAATGGAACTGACAACTTCACGTAATATTTTCCCATTTGCAGAAAGGAAAAAGAAATAATCCATAAATTTTAAGCTTACTTTTGATTTATTTAACACTTCTTTATGTTAAAAAAATTTAGCTTCAAAATGAAAATAATTTCTCATTGAAATGCCAAAAATACTTTCCTACTGGAAATGTTTGGTCAGACTAAACACAAATTTGCAAAAGTCTTAGGTTTCCCAGAAGCTTTCATACAGCTTCTGCAGTTTGTCAAAAAAACTAATACAGTGTTAGTCTTAATTTGCTCTGATATGAGTGTGAGAGGAGAGTTAGGCCACATGTTTCCATTTGCTCATTCTAAGCCCCTTTATGAAGTGTCCAATTTCAGTACAGTCATATCAGATTTGAGATATCCAGAGATATACTGTGAGACCAGCAAGCTAGAAACATTTTGAAAGGTGCTGATACATGTCAGTGTGTGTGCATGCACACGCGCCTTTGGAGGTTTCCTTTGAGGCTACAAATTGTTATTTCATCCAATTTTACATAAGCCACTTAGTTTTAATGGAAGCTTTGATCACTGATAGAAGAAAATAATTTTCATTACTCAAATTTAGAATGCAGAGGGCGATTTAACAGTGAAGTGTGTGCTTAATGCTCATACTCCTGCTTCAGCCCCAGTGTGCTGTTTCCCTGTGCTTTCCCTCTCAACCCAAGGACATCACGTTCTATTCTAAAGACTGAAGTGGATAAGACATTAAGACAACTTTCAGTAGATATTGAACCCAAAAGTTCACTGTGTTTGTTTCTAATCGTACTTTGGAATTTTTCAGAAGTCATCAGTTATGGAAATGATCAAAAGCAAGAGCTGTGACATTACAGAGAAAGATTTCTTGTTTAAAATTAATGAGAGTGGTCATTCATGGATTGCCTCAGTAACATTCAGCTCTGAAGGGCCAGGGAATCATGATACAATTTCATAGACAATGCAGAATGGATTTTTGCTAAAGTAATAATTACAATAATAATAAATAGATCCTCTTAAAATTAAGAATTTTATGATAATGAATCTCATGCTACTTAAAGCATATTAGACACTAGTAACAGAGTTGAACAGCAAGATATTGGCACAAGATAGAAAGAAAATACTAAAAGAAAGAGCTGGTCTCATTCCCTGCTCTGCTGTTGGATCAGTGGATAATTCCAGCTCCAGCAAAATCAATGTGGTTTCATATAAATCCATAGTAATTCAGTTGATACTTGTTTTATTTCTTTCCCTATTTTTTTTACCCCCAGCATGATGCATGAAGAATTAAACCTGTCTTTTCAGGCTTTCAGTGAAGAAATTATGACAGTAGCAAATCCCCTGATGTTTGTTAGTCTGAGTGGAGGAAAAATTACTCAAAAATTAAATTTAAAATACCTATAATTTTAGGAGTTTGCTTAATAGGGAAATGCAGGTTTAGATGGATTTCTTATCTTTAACTGGGTCCGCATATTCCTAAATATGTAAACATCCCTGTCTTTTCACAGAAGTCTTTGAGTATGACTGTATGAGTTGATGCTGGAGTTTTCAGCCATAATTCTTGATTTCTTCTTCCTGTATATATACAAGAATGAACACTAACCTTGGGTTTTGTAACATTTCTGTGTCTTTGACTATGTTTTGTACAGCATGTAGTCAAACAGCCAGGTCAGAGTATAAGAAGATCAGCCTCTCTTCCTTTTTGTTTCTTGTATGACATGTGTCAGCAGAATGGGCACAATATGAGTGTTGCCAAGTTGGTTTTCCATGTTTCTTCCAAAAAGCACTGCTTCTCCTGTAGTTTTCTGAAGATAAATGACTTGCATTTCCAAAGGTTTCTGCTTATTGCTGTGTAACAGTGCTTAGAAAACACTATTGCGTATAATCATTTTCTTCACAGTGGTCTTTCTGAACACTTCAAAGCATTTCCTTGGGAGCCTGCTGCTAACCCAGAGAAAGCCAGGCAGCCAACCAAGATATGATTCAGCATCCTTCAGCTATCTTGTGCAACCATGAGTTGTTCTTTGTACTTGTGCTACTACATTGCTCTGGAAAAGAAAAGGAACAGAAAGAGTGCCCATCAGCTCTGAACATGATATTCTTGTCTGGCTAAAATGTTTTAGCATTCATTCTTAAGGAAGTTCAAAAAGCTTGTAAAGGTGATGGATAGGAGAGGCTTTCAAGGGAGATTTATCATGTGGTTAAACTGTATAGCCTCTCACACAGGTGGTTTTGGTTGTAACGGAGAGCTTGTGTTATGCTGTAGCTGCTTGAGTATTCTCAGCAGTAGATCCACTGTGATCTCAGAACTCCTGACCAGAAGTCATCCCTCTGATGTGACCCCAGGGGGAGAGATAGGATCTGTCCTTCCAAGGATCATCACCAGTAACTCCTTTCCATCTCCTTTCTGATTGTTATCAGGATGTTGATCTCACAAGTCATTCACTAGTGAGGCAGAGGAAAACCATCTGCCGTAATGCTGCTTCTGAAACAAGTCTCCTATTATGCCCACTTTTTGCAGTTTGTTCACTCCAAGACAACATTACACTGTGGACCAAACTGGAGAGCTTTCACTGAGAAGAGATCCAGCTGCTCCTCATGTGCTTACACCCCTTCTGACCAGTTGGGCCAGACTAGAACTAATCTGCTGTAAAATCCTCTCTACTGAGCAAAGTGGAGAAGCTGGCTCCTCAGGAGCAATTTTGCCTCTCTTTGCTCCTATTACATTCCACCACTTGCCAAGGCAGACACAGACAGGATCTCAGGATTTCTTGTTGTGAACATAGATATACATTGGTGTTTGCTGTAAATTGATGACTGAGCAGCTTTGCTTGATAGCGTTTTCTATGCACAACTTTCCTCCAGAGCTTGACCCTGCCACATCCACCATCTAAGCATGGATGTTTCCCTCCTTGGCTGCTTCTCGTGACTCAAAGCAAAGGCTACGGCTTCCTTCCTGCAAGACAGCAGACTGACCAGCTGCCACACCTCTCTGCTGATGGATTTTCAGGCCTGACCTTGCAATCCCTCCAGCTGCTACTATGTATGCAATTTTTACTAGGAAACAATAAAGGGATTTAAGGGAAGAAGGAATAAAAGTGAATTTTCATAGGAAATCCTGCTATTGGTTTCCACTATTTCCTTCTATTGTTGAATGTCGCAGATGCTGAAGTAAATCTCTACTGAGATGGGAATCCCACGTTAACTATTGTCATCCAAGTTTGGTTATGGCCAGCAGTTAAATCATTCCTCCTTCTCGTTTGAACAGCTGGAGTCTACAGTGGTATTTCAGATATTTTTCTGAGTAAGCACGTATAATGTTTCCCACAGGTCACTGTCCTCTAAAATGGGCCAAAAGGACTGAAATAAAAATGTTGAACCTTCCATAAACTCTCTGGCAGTTTCCATGGAATTGCATAGAGCAGGATGCTTGCCAAAACAAACAACTTAAAAGTGCCATATTTATTTTTTTTTCTTTTTTTTCTTTCTCTTCCTTATATTTTTAGCTTTAAATATGTGGAACACAATTGAATCCCTCAGTGATACTGTCAATTTTCTCCCTGATGAGACGGCTGGGAAATTTCTGAGAATCTCTTCCAATCCTAAAATGCTTTAATCACTATCCCTTGAAGGCACAAATTCAGTGTATGGGGTAATCTCTGTTTTTACATGTGGTGCTTAAAAGAGGATTTAGAAACCTCGTTGTGCATCACTTCTGACGGGGCTATGACTGTAAGGGGAGTGCATGGGTCTCCTCCACTGAGCAGACATGACATTATCCTTGCAGACTTGATTGTGTTTTCTCTCCTTCAACATGAACACCCTTAACTGGGGAACGTGGGTTACAAGTATTCACTCTGGTCTGCAGTTCTGCTCACAAAAGACACAAAAATAATCCTGGTGAGAAATCACCCAAAGAATCCAAGCACTAGGGTTACCTATTAATGCTTGCTAAAATTTATTAGCTATTAATGCTTGTTAATACTGAAGATGCAAAGAGTGGAAGAGTAAAAAGACAAGCAGAAACCCAACTTGCAAACTGATATAACAGGCAGCGTATTTAATAACTATTTTACTTGAAAGACGGTAAGAATTTAAAAGCTCTCTGAACATGGCCTGTAGATGTTTCCTTCAGGGAAAAGTCTCCTAGCTGTGTTAAATCTGCTGATTCTCTGCTTCCCACCTCTCCCTCCCCTATAGTAGTCAGCAGCACGGGGACTGCAGGGGGCCCAGCTGTGCCAGGACATGCTGTGAGCACAGGCTCCATCTATGCCGATCCCTGTGGCTGAAATGACTCAAGACACTGGCATTGCTGGAAAGGTTGGTTTTAGAAGTTTCCAGTCACCCCCTCTGCCCTGGTGCCTTGTATCCTCCATGCTGGTGTTTACCATACCCTCAGGTTGCACTTCTGTGACAAATTAAACAAAGCTGAGTCAGCGCAGCCATGATCCCTTTTTCATACTTTGCTCTCTGTCTCTCCCCTCCTCTCTTGTACTGCTCCCGGCATGAGAGTGCCAGGGTACAGAAATTGCTAGTAGCTTTCTGTTAAGCCCTTTGAACCATCTCTGAGCCACTGGGAACTGTCAGTGCCAGCAGCAGCGGGGTGGAGATCGCAAGGGAAAGACAGGGATGTTGGTGGCAAAGTTGGTTTAAGCTGTTGAGAAACCTCATCCTCATTGCACAATAATAGCAGCATATGGGGCTGCTCAGTGAGCTGAGTTACTGAAATGATCAAGACAAAACAACCCCCCCCCCCAAAAAAAACAAAGCAAAATCCCCCGTCTGGTAAAGGGCTGAAGGGGTAGTGAATACTACAGAGGTCCTTTGGGGTCACTGAGGCTCTCATTTCACCCCATAAATTTCATCCCATAAATTGCCCCCAGAACGAAGATCATAAAAAAAGAAAGTTAAAAGGCCTTTTTTAAACTGAAAGTGGTAGATTCTGATATGGATTGGAGGTGCTTAATTAGAATACTCAATTTAAACAGCCTGTTCAAAGTTATTGAATGCATATATTGGTATTCTGCACCCTGGTTGAGTCAACAAAAACCTGTTTTCCCTTCCAGAAAAGATAATTAACTCTCCTAAATGTGTTTGCCAGAAATACTAGGATATAAATCATCCCAGCAGAGTGGTTTGAACAAATTAAAACCAGTCTGTTAGAGTGACAACATGCTTACTTAACTCAAGATACAGTAATAAGCTCTTTGATGTTTTTGTAAGTGAACCAGATTCCCAAAATTATTTTTTATTTTTATTTTTTATAAAGACATTTTAATGTCTTTAATTATGTTTCTATGTCTCACTGAAATAAAATCACACGTGTTTTGTATTTTTAGATGTAACACCACCTGTTTTGAAACATTTTTGGGTAAAATATTTTAAATTTTGACAGAATTTTAGGTGGTGGATCATTATGCTTATTTATTTATGTGAAGAACGGTAGACCTTTCTTCCTTATCAAGTATACAGATAATCTGAGTGGCTGAACGAATGTTTACTTCATCTTTGTTTTTGGACATCTCTGTGTAAGGATAACATCTTGTTTTAAGAAGCTGTGTTTATAGTTAAATGGGTCTTTTAGCATTGTGCACTTCTACTTCCCAGGACAGGCAGTGTAGCAGGACTGTCCTTAGCAATGTGCTGCATCTTGTTCTTTTGCTGTTTATTAAAGAAGGACATTGTGACATACCACCTGGCTTGCTGGGTGTCTAATTATGGCTTTTACCTTGCTTCTTCAAGGGTCTGTGCATCTCTCCAGTCTCATTTATTCTGTTCCGTCAGTACCCATATCATGAGACGTTTTATTTTCCACAGGAATTTTCAAGTGAATTTCCAGAAGATGGAAATGCTGCATGGTACCTGTTGTTTAACTGTGCTGATTTGGTTTGACTGTATGTCATTTTTTCTTTAGTACAGCCATGCCTTTGTGTCCCTGTATCTTGACATTAAAGCACAGTTGCCAGTCTTTTATAGAACAAAGTGGTTAAAACAGCTCCACTCCCACTGGAGATGACAACAGCACTGTATAAAAGGTGTGGACATCAAAATACGGATAATTTCATGCCTTGCACCTTTTTCTTTAGGAAAAATAATAGATGGTCAAGATGTTATTAGCATCTTTAGAAGAAATAGCACCATCTGAAACGAACGGAAGAGTGGTGTGCCTGGTTCTCATGCTCTGTGAGGAAACCTTCAGAGCACTAAAGAGAATGGGATTCATCACAGGCCACAGCTACGTCCAAATCACTTCCCTCATCTGCTCAGATGATTTCAAAGAAATGAATGAAATGCAAAAACCAGCCTTGTGGCACAGTGAGCTGGAATGGATGCCTTCTACTGAGATTTATGTTTATATTTGGGTAAAAAGTCTTTCTGTTCTCTGTCCCAAAAGAAACAACAGCTACACTTACAGACAGGCTGTGGGTGCTGGCTCCAGAGTACTGCTTTCTTGGGTGGGGGAAAAAAACAAAGAAGAAACCCTTAGCGGAGGTGAGAGAGAATGTGAGCATTTTAGTTCTTCGTATTATATACTTCTGTTTAAAGTCAAACAATCCTCGTTCTATTCATAGACTACTTTGCAGAAAACAAACTGTAATAGCATCTGAGAAATCCATAGGCAAAATAGACTTTTAGGGCTCTTTTGAGTCAAACCACAAAACATACAATTTATTATGTTAATTTGAATTAATGCAGTTTGACAACAAGATTCAGAATTGCAACACTCTAAGTCAAATAAATAACAGAGGCTTGTTTTCACTGTTTCTGAACTTCTGCTGATCCCACTAAATTCAGCAAGAAAATGGAGCACTAGAGAAGGAAAGGTTTTCCCCACATCCATCCCCAGTTCACACTTCAGAGCAAAAATCTCCCCAAGATAACTCACAGTCTGTGCTTCAACTAAATATACAATAAAAATCACACTGGATAAGCTAAACTGCCAAAGGCTCAGGGCAAGAGTTTAAGGTGCTGTTGGCTAGATCCCAGACCAGGGAATTTATCTTGCAGGTGTCAGAGGTTGGTATCTGTGCTCTCCCATGTTCCACTGAGGTAGTTTGTCAGATGACAAAGAAAGTGTTTTTCTGTAGAATTATGCGATGGAAAGACAGAGCCTGTCCAGAAGCAATGGAGAGTCACTGGTTTACTTTATCTTCTCCTTTTACTGTAATATTGAACAGGTTCTTCACTATTTCTTTAATGTGTATTTTCTGTGGCAAGTATGGCATCTCTAGAGCTAATGCAGAGGTGTCAGTTACTACAGTTGTCCTCAAATGCATGTACATCCTCGGAATTATCCTTCACCTATTTGACATAAAATTGTCATTTCTAGTCTTCATTTTTGATCTTTTTATTATTATAGTTATGAATTATTAAGATTATGAATAACATATTTTTCATAAGTTGCTGCCATCCTAAAGCATAGAGGAGCATTAAAAAATTTACTGATGGAGAGTTACCTTAAGGCACAGTAAAACACACTTCATTTCCTTTTATATCATTGCTTTTATATATTTTAAAATTCTACTTGCTGGCAGTTTTTTGAGATTTATTCTGGGAATTTTTTGATTTGAAGCAACCAAGACAGGATGGTAACACTCAGCCTTACAGTGCAGAGCCAAAATTGTGCCAGGCACAGCTGCATGAGCCTTTCTGAATTTAATTTTTAAAGGGCTTGAGAACAGGCTGAGGAGAACGTAATCTCTGAAGTTCATCAAGACAGGCAGTTGCCCGAATCAGGATTCTTTGTGCTGTTTGTGAAATCTGAGGATAAGATGCTGCTCTCTAATTTGCCAGAAGTGTCAGTAAGGATCTTTTTCCTTAAGTAAACTGTCTTTGATTTGGCTGAACTGAAATCTGAAAAAAAATAATAAAGGTGTTCCAAATAGAAGGAGATTTGCAGAAGGAGCCTTTGAGTCTGTGCTGTGTATCACTGCGCACAGGCATGCAGCTGTGTGCCAACATATGCCTGCCTGTGCTATGGAAACAGGGAAGAATTTGGAAACAATCCTCCGGTGTAGCACCTTTTATGATGCTTAAATATTAATGTAAAGTGAGTCTGAGTGTGTTTTCCACCTACAGTTATAACACAGCCAGGTTACAAGAATTAAAAAACACGGTAGCAGTCCATTTTCCATGGTGCTTCGACCCATGGGCCTCTGTTGGCTGCTGCAGCTTTCACCAGTACTAACTAAGCCTCACTGAGAATTCTGATTATTAGCTCTGATTATTAGCTAAAGGGGTCAGAATCTCACCCCTAAAGACTAAAAGATAAAACTCGTAGACTGGACTGCTCAGTTTTTTTATGGAACTTGAGCTGTAGTGAAATTTTTCTAAAAAAATCTTTGCCAGAGTGTGCACATACGAAAATGTGTGCATACATGTTTCACATCCTGAATATTGTTCTCCAAAGAATGGCATACTTTTGCTCCAGCAGCAGAGGAAAGTAATTGATGAGGTTTAGATGTTTAGAAGATTAGCTGCCAAAGCCTGTTTTCAGTTAAACTGCTAATGAAGAAAATAGTTCTAGATTTTCCAGGCAAGAGTTTTGGTGTGGATGCCAAAGTACAGTACAGAAAGTACAGTGATGGCTTTTGTTTTTCCTTTTTTTTCCAAATAAACAATCTTCTTCCCTTGAAACTGCAAAACCTGACAGCTGCTATTCAAAGATAATATAAAACAACACTTCACATTCAGTGAAATATTCTTAGCATCAAAATAGCTCTTGTTAACATTAGTAGTGACTGTGTGAAAGATCAAGACAGCAGGCACATTCCACCTATCAAAAAAATCACTGTTACTCAAAACCGGGTATGTGAATCTCATGAATGCTCATCTCAAATTTCGGAAAAAATACGCATTCAGATATTGTGTTGAGAAGCTTTATTTTTAACTGAAAATTATAATTATTTAGATGTCTGAGTCCTGAATATAATGTCTATATTTTCAACATATGATTTTTTGCATTTTATTGGGCAATTTTCTGGTTTTTTACACATAATACTGTATCCCTTCTTTCAGGGAGTGGTGTTTAGCCATATAAATAGCTGGGATTAACTGCATACCTAAATACTGAAGTGGAACTACTTGCATAAGGAGCTACCACTCAGTGGGAATAAAACAGAATTGGGTGTAGAATTATTTGTTTATTACTCATCAGACAGAATTACTTGACCACCCAAATGGAGTCCCTGAGGCTGTATCTGAAAGCCAGCAGTTAAAAAAACCCAGTGAGATTACATTCTTATAAGTGGTCTGTACAGTGGATTTTTAATTTAGTTTTGTTCTGGAGAGTTTTTTTACAGTCTATTAATGACAGGGTTAAGAAAAGAACATTTGAACTTAATTAGTGATGTAAGAGAATACATATAATTACAGTATGAAGAGAAGCTAAAATATCTGGGTACATACAGTGGCTGTATTTATTCCCACAGTAATTAGCCCACATATAAAAGGACTTTTTAGACCAAATTCTTGAAGTTAGTGACAAATTTGGATAGCTTGCTAAAACTATGAGAACCTCACTGGCGCCATCCGACTTCCTCTGAAGTCAATGGAAATTTTGCCTGCAACTTCATTGGAAGTAAACAACGAGATAGTTTGGAAAACAAGATCAAAACGTTGCCATTAGTGAGTCATGAAATCTGGAGTCAAACTCTTAGAGAGTCTCCACGTCCTTCGATCTCCATGTAAGTGTACAAAGCAGAACTTCTAAATTCTTTCTTTTCTAGGAGTGCTAAGATAGAGAGCAGTGTGTCGTACATTCACATATGTGAACCATTAAGCAAAGGCCCATGCTGTTGTACCCAAAACTCTGATTCTGCATTCCAGCCTTTCTGAGCCTGATGTGTCTCATGTACGGCCAGAGATGTGGGTGTTCAAAGCCCAGAACTGTGCAGAGGTCTGGTAAAACTACGGTTGCCTAAATTGATTTCTCTTGTATTAAAAGAACTAGAAACAAAAGTCATAGGTTTTATACTCTAAATATTTTCCTAGGTAGCTTTTCAGTAACCTGAAAAAAGAAAAGCTATGGTCCATAAAATTTTGAGAGTATTCCTTGGAATAAGCATACACATAGAACATGGGATTAACGCAATTAACAACATAATTTTTCTGAGTGAAAGGACTTTTCTTTGTAAGGTATAAAGGGAAAACATTTTCCCACACAAGATCCCTTGTTACTCAGAGAGTGAAAAATGCTCACGTCAGAATAGAAGACAGGCGAAAACATGACTGGCATGGAGTTAAACCCCCTGTGAAAGTACTTTGGGAAAGGCCACTTCAATAAGTGCACAATTGTGCAAGTAAGGATTTCATCCACTAGTCTGCAATGGCTTCTCTGAGTACAACAGTGGTTCAGTTTGAATGTATTGTGCATATATCTGAGTGCTGCACACTGGATGTCAAGGCTCTCTCTTCAGACAAAGCCTTATTGTTTATTAAAATGTTTCATAAGTCCTCGTTGTGGGAGCAACAAACCTCTCCTCCCCACCAAAGCCAGATCTCGTTCAGAGCACGATTTGGAATGCATGTCCTTTTTAATTTAAAGTACAGAATAGCCTCTCTGTGGTCTGTGCTAAAAATCCATCTGAATGCAGTATCTTTCCTCTAAGCTTAAATAGACCATGATGTTTTGTGTCAAAATAAAAGCATACACTGACCCTGACAGTCTGCTCTGACCAAACCATTTTCTGTCTAAAAGTGGAGGAGTATTTAGAAAGAAAGAATATTCTTGTCTACTTCTTAGTCTACCTTTTTTTGCCCATAGTATAGCTAAGTACAACTTTATTCAGGGATCTACTAAATTCTGCTTCACTGTGTTTTCTCCAGAAGACATTGAAGTAGAGGAATCTCCCCACACACTGGATCTACCATAAGCATCATCATTGCAGGCCTTCTATACTGGGTCTGTCAAGTGGACAAAACAAACATATCGTGCTCCTTCTTCTTTGTCTGGGATTTTGTTTCTTTGCAGCACCAGAAATGCTACAGAAGCTGTAGTATAGCAGATTTAACCCTCACATTTTCTCAGTTTTAATCTTTTAAGTAGAAATGTGAGGCATTTGGTAGAGATGTGATTTTATCATAAATCTCCTGTAATTACTTAACAGTGACTCTTAAGACTATTTTCATTCTTCTGGTAGCCTAAAATCTGTTTTTATATTTTTACTTACAATAGTTAGATATATTAACTCGTGAGTATTAGATTTAAATTCTTGTTTCCATTGGTGAATGGAATTTATTTATGCATAAAATTATTTCACCGGGAATCAGAAGCTGTAGAGTGGCTAAGAAGTCTTTTATTTATCTTTGATACACAATATCACACATTTCTATTGAACCACAGCCTACTCACTCCCTTACTAATTAAGAGAACTATAATTAAAACAGCAGCTCATGGGTTAAACAGGTCCCTTACTGCTGGAGAAGTGGGATGTATAACCTCTTGGGTAAATGGCATTATAATCTTAAATGTTACAATAGTTTTCATGGTATTTAAAATAACGTACTTTACCTAAGGAAATTATTTGGATTCTTGATTACAGTGTTTTCCAGTCTTTTGATCCAAACCAATTTCTATGTGGCCGGGGCTTTATCATGTTATCCTGTCATTTCCTTGAGATTAGGACCTTTACTCAAAAAAAAATAACTTCCATTTTTATTTATTTGGCAGGGGGAACAAGAGCAGCAGAAGGTGAGGTAAGAAAAGGACAAATAGAATCGCTCAGTGGCCCATACCATATGTTTTAGGTCAAAGACTTCAACAAAAAGATATAGAAGAGCAGGATAAGGAACTGCTTAATTTCAGTAAAATGCATCTTGGATAAATGTATGAAACAAAGGATTCTACTCTTTCTTCCTCAGAAGTATATTTTAAACATAAATATAAACCAGCATTTTTCTTCTGAAAAACCTCAAACCCCAATGCAAGCACATTCCAAAATAACTCCTGGAGTGAACAGCCCAACATAAATAACAATGACCCACAAAAATCATTTTTGGACCATTGATGAACTTTCCATTTTTCTTCAAACTGACGGCTCAGGAGAGCTTCCAAGTGTGATGGTATGTGCAGCTTATCAGCTAGAAAAGGAATGCTGTCATGTATCCTATCAAAATGAGAATGCATCAGCCTCAGCTCCCCAAAGTCATCAATGGGCTGCATGGAAAATGCCCATCCCTGAAAGCTTGCACATCCCAGCACAGATTGCTGCCTCCCTGGCAGTGCTGTGTGACCTTCCAGTTCAGCAAATGTGTGAGGCACGGCTCGCTCATGTGGGAAAGCAACATGCTGTGCTCCCTCCTGAACTGCCACATGGTAAAAGGGAAGATTACTTACAGGTTATCTTTCCTTTTTTAAATTTCCCATGTTTCAGCTGTAGGATCACTGTCTGATGGTTTTTTTAATCCCAAGAATTACATGGTTTTTAATTGAAATTAATAGTTTTCACCAAAACCTTTTCCTTGTGCCTTGCAGGAGGCTGTTCATATCACCTGTTTTATTTTGATGGCTTAATCACCTGGGAGTTAAACGCTTGCTGCTTTGCTAAACTGGGATTTGTCTGGATGTCTGGTTTTTTCATCCTTCTATTATCTAATAATATCACAGGACAGACACGAACGTGTACGTGTATGAGTAAGTACCTCGGCAACCTGGGTGTGGGAATGACGCATTCTCCTGGTCTCTGTGGGAAAATGGTGTTTTACTTTTAGTAGTCGTTTTCTTGGAAGTGAATAAACTTCTTCTTAGTGACATATGTGCCCTTTCTGCCCTGCAAACCATGGCTGAACAACACTCCTCATGCTCTTAGCATTGAGGGTGCTGAGGAAGCATATCTGAGGGGGAGTTGACTTTGTTTTGGGCTTTTGAGGCCAACTGTGGTGTTTCTGCCTTTGTTTGGGAATCCAGCCGACACTGCTACAGTTGCTTCTTCCACTACGTGCCTGCTTTCCTCCTGACCTTTGCCTGGCCAGAGGAAGGAGACGAAGGGAGTGGCAAGAGATCTGCATACCCAGAAAATATTTAATAGATCACCACAGCTTTGTTTTCTGCATTGTGTCCACGGAAACACCCACAAAATGAGAATCTGCTCAGTACAAACACCACAGGAATCTCCTGTTTCTGTACAGTGTATATGAATTGGCTCATAATCACTTAACATCTCCCCCTGAAAAATCCTACACGATATGCTTTTTACCTTTTTAGTAAGGCATACANCTCCTGTTTCTGTACAGTGTATATAAATTGGCTGTCTTTACTTAAAGGAAAATTAGTGGTCCATAAACAGACTTTCATAATTACTTAAAATCTCCCCCTGAAAAATCCTCCACAATATGCTTTTTTCCTTTTTAGTAAGGCATACGATATTTGATGAACAAAGGAAGCTTTTGTGCGGGTGTGATTTAAAACTCTTTTTGTACGCATTTTCAATCAAATTCCTTGTATTTAGGAAAGCTTAAGAAAATACAATAAGAAATTAATATTTACTGTGGAATTTATTAAATGAAATGCATTCAGGAAAGCTTCAGCCTAAAAGGTATTGGAGATTATAAAGGTGAGATTCCAGTCTGAGCATAACTTTAACTGATGTACTGAAAGAACCATGTGCATGTCCAAAACACACAGCATAAAAAGCCCTCATGCTCCCTCTTCTCTTTTCCACTCACCAACTCTTTCCCAATGACTGATGCAGTTGCAACATCCCCGCTTTGCCCTGCCAGGTACCACCCACCCCCCTTCCTGTCAGGGACCATGCCCGTTCAAACAGAGCTCCATGTGCTCCACTGTAATTAATGATGACAGCTTTTCAAAGAGAAGGAGGGCCTGAAGGATGGGCTGGTCTACAGCCTTTGACTCTTAAGCCTTTTGGCTTATTTACGCAGGATGTTTTTTCCCCACCTACTTTGTCAGAGAGGTGAGTCATGCTCATGTTCGTGTCCATAACAGTGCTTAGGTAAGCTGCCTCATTAAGTTCAGTATGGCAACACACATATAGACATTTTCAGACTGTAGACACAGGATTGCAAGCCTTGAGTATGATATATATCCTTTTCAACATCTAATTGTATCTCTTGATCTAGATTGACACTGCTGTGTTATTTGGGGCTTCTAAGTGTAACTACAATACCACCAGACAGTAAAGAACATGGGTATCTCCTGGTCTGGCAAAATAAAAAAAGAAAGAGAACAACTCACTGCTCTACCAACTCAGAGTTAATCTCATATTTCTGGGAAGCAAAGATGGCTAAATATGAACCTGCCAAGGCCATATGTTCCTAACACATGTGTTATTTCTGCATCTAGCTGCCAAAAAACATGTCTGTGTTTGACCCTAGTAGGTGCTGAAATAGTTTCTTCAAAAACTGAAGCATCTCATATGAGCTCTTGAGGATAACAGTGTTGCCAGATCTCAAGATAATAGAGAATCAAGTCAGGACAGCTGGACTCTTCCTCCTTCAGGATCACTGGGATAGAAAATTCTGATTCTGGTAACAAAGGAGTAAGCTGAAAGTTTGCCATCTCTCTTTTAACCAGAGAATTTCACCCTGGTGACACTATGTTAGGTACACATAACATTTAACTCATCTCAGCAATGGTGCTTTTGTATTCTGGTTTGAAACTTGGGGTTGCCAAGGTTTTGTGTGTTGCACAGAGCTATGGGAAGGGAGTTAAAGAACATTGCAAATATTTACTATAGGCTTTACCAGCAATTAAACTTTATATTAGTCCCTCCTTCCTGAGTAGTGTCACACTATGAAGGGAAGTTACATTGCTGAAGTTACATTCTAGCACTGCAAAAAGCGCAGAACATGGGTCTTTGTCAGCCTTCCATATTTTATGCATATACAGGTTAGGCCTTAGATAGAGGTGGTGAAACCAGATAGAGGGAATGCTTTTTTTGGTCAGGAATATTACCTTGTATTGCAATGTCTGCCTTACAGCAAGCCTTTCTGCTTCAAGAGTTAAATTCCTATTGCAGAAATGAAAGCAGAAAGAAAGCTCCCCTTTATACAACGGCCTTTCTAAAAGTCTGGTGTCCCAAACTAAAAACAGTGCAGCATTCCTTCAAGGACTGGAATCAAGACCATGCACCAGCAGCAAAAAAACCTGTGAAATTTTGTAATATGTTTAATTATACTATACTAGCATTGAGATAATTGTGTTCAAGACTTTTTTTCTTTATATTTTTTTTAATTTTAGATTTAATAAATTGAATTGTTTTTAATCAGAAGTTATCTGGACTCCAGAGGTGTAAAGGGGAAAGTGAATAGTTTCTTAAGTGAGATTAAATTTATGTTCATCATCTCGGAGAACACAAGGCAGATCTCTATTATATTTGCTGATTGGGATGAGGAAGGGAACAAAACATGGAAGAAATGAGATAATTTCCAAGCTGTTTGTACGGGGAATGGAAAGGCAAGGGCAAAGGAGTTCTTTCCTGGCCCGTCACACCACAAAGCCAGGCCCAGAGCGCTCTGGGCTCCACTGCTCTGATGTCAGAGGCAAATAGATTTGAACAGGCTATGACCACAGCAGGCAATAACAGAGAGTGCTTGTACAGGAAAACCCGCTACTCTTCCCTCCCCACTGCTCTGGCACACCACAATCCCAATGCCTCTATGTCTTCACCTTGTAAGCAAACTTAGGCATCATCTTCCCTATTCACTTCCCAACAAACCCACAGTTTTTCTTCAAAAAATATTGTTACAGAAGATGCAGTGTCACTATTTACAATATTCAGAACATTTAACCTAAGAATAGTCAGGGTGGCAAGGGTTTTGCCCTAGCCAAAAAAATCAGTGTATTTTTCATGTCATCTGTCAGCTTAATTCTACCCTTTCCACCACAAAAATACATTTGTTAAAGAAATGCTTGTCTATTTACTTTCTTTAGAATTACTCTCACCTATCAGTGACAGAAAACCTAAATTATTTTTTGCCTAATGAAATTAAAGCTGCTGCCTAAGGCTTTAATACACAGATGGCTTGACTGTTCAGAAGTGAAATGCCACATCAGCCGCTGAGAGATATTACTATATATATTTTTTGAGCAAATTATCTGTGAAAAGAAGCCATATGACAGAGGAATATTATTTTTCATTTTTACTATGGTTTCTTTACTTAGAATCAGACTTGGTAGAATCTTGCTTTATGATTCATACAAAAATGTCCTGTGATACCTGCAATGGGATGAAAATAATCTCTCAGAAACCTCTCAGGATGAGCACCTTCTGTTTACAGGTCCAGCAAACGCCTCTACTTATTCTGCTTTGCTTGCTTGTGTAGGGACCTCAAAGAAGGAACTTTGTGTTGGTAACGAGGACGTGCTCTGTCCAACAAGAGGAGAACATTGTACAGTAGCATTAACACAGCCTGGTCATAGTGGTTGCACACAGTTCTTCCCCCATTACAGCTTTAGGGCTGATCTTTTCTGTGCTGTGCACTGCATAGCTCTTTCTCTTCAGCTTTTCAACACACGTATCTTCTTGAACTCACTACTGGCATTCTTTGTGTGGTGCTGCATCCTAACAATAGAAGCTAAAATTTTAATATTTTCAATGGCATGCCATATACTCACAGTTTGCAGGATTTTAAAACCAGTGTCTTGAAACATGAAAGTTCCTGACAGAACAGCATGTGTCCGAAGAGTGCTCCCTCTGTAAAACGGGTTCTTTCCACTTAGCTTGGTCTCATCCTCTCCCTGTTGTTCCAAAATCTGCTTCCCCTCATGAGATCTGTCCTCACTTATGCTTACATTCACTATTATATCTAATTGTAATAACATAACCACATAATATACTAATATCTAGCTATAGTTCTACATCAAACAGAAAGCTTTTTGTAAAAGAATACAAATTCTCAGTGCAATAGAGAAATGAAAACACAAGCTCACTTGAAAGAAAGTAACATTTTTGCTTTGTTAGCTATGCATATCTACTAGTACATTAAATAACTTATGTTTTATAGTCTGGCATTAGATTGAGCTGTTTAGAAAGCAAGTTTTTGTTTCCAAAGTACAACCAAAGTTATACCAAAGTTAGTTAAAAGAACTTTGAACACTCTAGTATTGAATAGAAAAGTTGAAAGTACTTAATCACACACACATCTTGGCTGAGAAAATAATTTTTTGAATAAATATCTATTTGCTGCATACCTTCTCCTTGTTCTGGAATAAAAAATTGTTAGCATGCTCAAGGACAAAATCATATAGGTTTGGTAAAATCAAAAGGAAAAAAATTATAAAAAACTTCACCTAAAAATTAGAGGGTGAGAAAAGAAAAAAATTTAATTAGAATAGGGGGTTTTTTTGGTGCATGAGAGTTTTCAATCTAAATTTAGCATTTTATTCAGAAGCATCCTGTTCTTCTATAAATGACTAAGACTGTGTACACACAGGCCTTCCTGAATGTGATGTTTACTTGCAGACGCCAAGATGTCCTTCAGACAAATATCTAACACAATATTATAGAAAGAGGATGCAAAACTAACTCTTGCTGTCAAGGACAGCCAGCTGGCCCCCATGTGTCCAAGCCAGAGAGAGATTCAGACTTGAGAGAAGCTGATGGGAGGTCCATCCTTCCCAAACTGCTAAGGCTGTGAACATCTTAAAAATTCCTCTGAGAGTGGTTTTGCTTAGAAATCCAAGAGCTTAAGATTTGTGCTTTTAATATGTCCATGAAGTAACTGAGCCCAGAGTGTCAGCACAGAGTGAAGGCCCTCTATGGAAGCCAAATTAGATTTAAGTGGTTTCAAGCACAAAAGCTAGAAGCTGTTCCTTGAGTGGTGACAACACAAAGCAGTGAAGGAAATCAGGTCACAGAGAGCTGAGATAAGGTTTTGATTTGGAGGACTCTCCATGCAAGGCATAAAAAATAGATCTGTTTCTGGCAGTGGCTGAGAACCCAGAACTGCAGCTCCAGGAAACAGCAGGGCAGCCCTTGGGGAGGTCAGACCCATAAAGTACCACACATTTTGCTGTTGTGTTTTGCTTCAATAGTAGCAGAAGTCTAAAAATACCTCTGTCTGCATTTTTGTCATTGAAGTTTTCTGAAAACACAATTAATTAAATCTCCATTTCTCACTTTCCAATGCAAAAACAGAAGCAGAAAATTTTTGAGGCACAGAGATACCAAGCTTGGTTGTAAATGCTACAGTATACATCAGAGAGCATTTTGCTGAGACCCTACCAAACAAGTGTCATCTGAGAAAATGTAAGGTGGCGGAGATGATCAGACCTTAGAACTCGTTTGCTTCTCCTTTGAGAAAACTTTCTTTCCCCTTTCAGAGCTTTAAATGTGAGGTGAAATTTAACAAGATACAAACTGCATTTTAAAAAATGAGATATCTGTCTGCAAACTCTTGTCAGTATCACATTATTTTGTAGTGCTTTTTAAAACATAGCAACTTAAATGTAGCTCTTGTCCTATGCTATTTAATTTATTTCCCTGGCCAAAATGTGCTTCATTTTTATTTTTAGATTTATTTTTATTTCTCCGTTTTATTTCTTTTATATCGGGGTATTCTGCTTCAAATTAGAAATCCAAAATCACTTGGAATTGACAATGATATTGACAAGAAGCCACTGAACGAACCAAAAATGTTATGGACTTACTTAATTAGATGGCATTGCATGGTCTGGATGTAAATGCTTCTGTCCCTGGTGGAAGTGCAGGAAAAGGAAGGTCCATCATGTTACTATTTTTAATATAGACATTTTACAGCTGCAAAGAGAACCTTGGAAAGAAAACCCCAGTGTCTTGGCTCTGGATGTCAGAAATAACCTGATCATAATCTCACCCACTGGATCTAAATATTTCTTGGTGATGATCTCCTTAAAGAGTTCTTCTATAGTGTCTGATCCTGTTACTATAAACTCCAGAAACAGACAATATTTCTGTCTACAAATAGCTATTAAAACATAGAAACGTAATGTTTCATCTTCATGCAGTTATCTTATATTTTAAATCATTGCTTCTGTGTCAAAGTAACTAAAGTTTTCATTGGAAGTATGTTTACATTTGATGCTCCCAGTTTTTATTTAATCTTGCACTTTATATTCTTAATAGTTATTATAGTAATAATCATTAACATGTTACTTGTGTCTTTCCTTTTTGCAAATTTGCATGCTTTCAAAACTTTTGTGACTTTAAAAAAAAAAAAGAAGTAAAAAATCGTCCCCAAATGGGGAAGGAACTATCTTCTGTTACATTGACAATATTATATTATAGATTCTTATATATGGTATTGCATATAGTAAGCTGAAACAGGCTTGTTCCATTCTATCACAGCTAACTGGTTTTAGATTTCAGCTTTTCTTTCCCCTTCTTACAAATCTCTATTTCTTCTTTTTAAATTGCACCTTTTACATGCCTGGGGAGATGGAGGTGGTTTGTGTCTGACTCATCTTCTGCATACACATCCTTCAAAGCAAGGGGTAATTGCTTCTCTTTCTTCACCATCTCCTTCAGCTAGCTCTGTGCCTTCTAGGATTACTCTTCCTCCCAGCTGCTGTTCTGAATATTCTCTCCATTTCTAACATTAGCCTTACCCCCATTCCTGATTCACATAGTTTTCTTTGTGCTCCTGCATGCCGTTCTAATTTTCTGCTACATGCCATCCGCTCACTTTCCCTCTGTCTGCAAAGCCAGGTTTAGTGAGCTTTGTGAGATCTATTTAATCGCTAAAAAAACTGGGCAGTCCAGCAGTAAATGTAATATGTATTCCAGAAGACCTACAAACAAGTTTTACTTGGCACTCACAGCAATGAGGTAAGAGGATAAAATGAGTTTGTGGTCACATTACCAGACCACCAGCAGAGAGTTATGAGAAAGCTAGACCCATTTTAATTAGGAAAAATATAAAAAGTTTACATGAGAGCCATCATTCTGGTCTTCTATGAACCACAAGCTGTAATTACAAACTCTAAGTATGAATTTTCTTAGCTTTATTCTTGGATTTTAATATCACTGTGTGAAACAAAAGTTGAATTTCTTTAGGTTGTTCAAAGTATGCCTTTATTAAAAAATTTTTTTTTCCAAAAAACCCTGCAGGAGATTAGACTTGATAATTTGCATGGTCTCCTTTAACTCCGAAATCAGTCCATTCCATGCTATAAATCTGTGCAGTACAGGCTTTTAAGGCTGATTTCTATGTAAGTAGAACTGTGCATCTTAAAAATTGAACCCTTTGTCTTCTGTAAGGGGTGAATTTAAATCTTCAGTGTTTCTTTGAAACAATTATGTCCTGAGGAGCTGTTTCATATTTGATTTTCACAGTGATTATATGATAGGATGCACTGCTGCTTATGCTGATTGAAGGTGATTTTTTATGATGCAGCAGTTAAATTCAATTTTTTAGCCATGTAGTCCAGTATTGCAATGACAGGATCAAACTTTTGCTTTGGATCTTGCTCAAAAGATGATGAATTTGATAAAAATACTCTCAAGTAACGCAGTCTCTAGTACTTGTTTACATCAGCAAGGATATGGCTAGATGGAAATAATTTAATGCCATGTTAGAAAGCTGAAACTATCACCAATGCCATGTTAGAAAGCTGAAACTATCACCAAACTAGCTGGTATGATTCTGTGGCATAGTGCCACACCTTGCTCAATCATTAGCAACCAGCGTGTGTTCCAGTAGGAATGTAGCTCAATAAACATGATGCAGTACCTGAACTAATTAGCCTCAAAACTGGGCCTTCTGCCAAGAGTGGATCTGTCTTTGCTTTCTTTGAAGCTATAACTATTTGGCCATCTTCTATTTAGCAAAAGCATGGACCTATGCTTTCTAAGAGATGTGCCATCTCTTCATCAAGTACATCTATATTATAATATATAGGAAGATATAAAATAAAATCTGAAAAATTGTAACTGGTACATTTAACACTTGAAACAGTGGAACTATGGGACCTGGAGTAAACTTGAAGTGGAACACTGGCTATTATATGTAGGAGAAAACTCCCTTGAAGGTGAGGGAAATGCTTTTCTGGGGCATCACTATTGGATAGCCTTTCTCGTGTACCTGTTTCTTATGTAGTGGCTGTCATGGTACTACACTGCCCATCTTTAATTTAATAATTCAGTGATTTGGACACTCATGAGCATGTGAGATAACCAAACTCATTTCTTCCCACTGCTTGCTGAATTTCAAGTCTTTGCCATCTTATAAGCAAATGTAGTGAGCTTGTGATAATTCTATCAATGCATATAACTGCAGAGGAAGGGAGAGGCAATGGCTGAAAGGAATAGAAGTCTTTTATGGAGGCTGTTTTGTTTCAATTAGACATTTGTGGTCTCACAAAAGTGACTGCTATAAAGATGCTCAATGTCACAAAATTCAGAGAACGAGGAAATCTGGATTTCCTTCTGTCATAAATCATTTAGGTTATTTTACAAGATGGCACAGGTTCAAGAACAGGAACTGTGAACAATGTGAGGAAGGCTTCTATTCAGGATGCTCCAGTCCTTGCTCAGAAATTATGCCTGTATGTACTTGGTCTTCTGTACTGGGTGTCCTGCAAAGCTGTCAGTGCAAGGCTCTGGATGACCTGCTCAGTCTGGTGCCATCAGCACGTTCCACTTGTATCCCATTTCTCCTGTGGCTTTTCCACTGGTGTTTTCACTGCCCTTGATGGGTAGGATTTTTTACAGTAACCTGGGATGTTCATCAGTGTGACTGGGAACTTAAAAAAGCCCTAGGTGCACAAAAGGAAAAAAATGGAATTTTTCTGAATGACATTTCAAAGTAAGATTTTTTTGCTATTGCTCATGTAAATTCATTTCTGCTCACAACCAACTGCTAAAAGCTAAGGGACTGGTTTAAATTGCTTTTCTTGAAGAAAACAGAAAAATGCATTGTCTAAGGTAAAGAAATGGAATCCTAAGACTTACTGTTTAAAAATTACATCCTTGTCATGACTAATAATTAATTTCAATGACTTGTCTGGCAGACAAGGCCAGTAATTCTGAAAATGTGTGGTAATCCAATGGCTGTCTCTTTCTTTAATATTTTTCTCTGCTTCAGGCTAAGGAATTAACATTTATTTTGAAAATAGATTTTGCTTCCTTGAGTTTTCCTTGGAAGAATTAGTGTTTTGCATACTTAAAGAGTTTCTTAAATGTTTAATTGTTTCCTTATGCTTCTGTCCCCATATGTGATCCGCAGTTTTACCTTTCTTATTTACATTAGCCAGAGAACAGATTTTATTTTCTGAGTTCATTCGTTTATGTAGCTTTGGACAAATTTAGCTGGATATCTGCAGACTGACCATAGGAAACACCATGGAAATTATTAGTCTAAAATTCACTAGTCCTGATCTGTTCATTGAAAGATTAGTGAGCAATCTCATCAAAGTCCAAAAGCTAAATGTTGTTGAAAACATTACTTATAGGAGTAAAGTTTGCTGATTCCTGATCTTAATTTCTGAAGGTGTCATTTCCTCTTCACCCTTTTAAAAAAAAAATTCTTAATCTTAAAGCTCCAATCTCATCTGGTCCAAACTGAAATCCTTCTATAAAGCCAGTTAGACTGATTTAGACCAGCTGAGCCATTCCACCTCTTTTAATGTCTAAACTCTGTGCTTGCTCTCTTGTGCTTCCAGCTGTGTGCTCCTGTGTATGATGGCCTCCAACAACTCACTAAAAACCATTTAAAGTTTTGTGCTTTCCTCACATAAAAATCCTCGTGGATGAACGCCATTAACATAATGTAGAAAATTCTGAGACTTCCTGGCTAGAAGAAACACCTTTGCCTCAAGTTTCAAGCAGAGCATTGTATATCAATCTTGTGTCCGCCTTGTAAACTCATGGGGTCTACCAATGACCTTGGTTTCTACCAGACTGCAATTCCGTGGGCCGTAACAGGAACTTTTACTCTTTTGGATTGCTTATTATTATAAATTTGATAGAGACATGTCAGACAAATTCCAGATTCTACTGGCCCTCCTGGCAAAGGGTGGGATGTCCACTCTGTCATACCATGGGGTTGTTTTGGAATGGCTTACCTAAGGCTTACCTAAGGCTTACCTCAGCTGCTTTCCTCCATGGAATCCAAAATATTTGTGAAAAAAGAATTAGTGCACATTTTCAATAATTATGGAGAGGTTTATACGCAAAAAATAGATATATATTCCTAGAATATAAAATCATATGTTCATATCTATCTATATATATATCTCA
Organism: Gymnorhina tibicen; assembly: GCA_013399875.1. Classification (NCBI taxonomy): domain Eukaryota; kingdom Metazoa; phylum Chordata; class Aves; order Passeriformes; family Artamidae; genus Gymnorhina; species Gymnorhina tibicen. The sequence continues at coordinate 3,521,626 of VXAZ01002838.1, read as the reverse complement.
TGAACTATATTATAAAGATACACATTACAGTCTTTGTAAAACACTTTGAATTATACATCCATACATAGTTGTGGGACAGAAACCAGTGCTGAAGAATTTTCCGGTAGATTTAATACTCTTGTAATTTAGAGAATGCAGAAAATGCACCTACTTTGTGTGCTTTATGTGTAATATTTCAGGAATAGTCAAATTGTGTAGTTGGTCACTTTGCCAACATTCTCATCCCTTGTATGTGCTGTAGGTAACAGTTGTTTGTGGATTCCTTACCCATATAACTTCCCAGCCTTACACAATGTAGGTTCCTGTGTTTGTGGGCCAGTTAACCCTTGATTAAAGACTTACAGAGTGGTTTTATGGCCCACAAGGTATGCTTTAGCATAACTAGAGGCAAAACAAATACTAAAATTTTGCTTGTCAGAATTCCTGTCCTTCAATCCATTTGGTAGATGCTTAAAAAGAGTAGCAATTTTAATATTAAATGTCTTTGCCAAAAATCTCTGTAAAAAGGTTTGTTGACTGGTTATCAGTTGAAGACATCCTAGAGAATTCAGAAATATTTTCATAAACATAAGCAATTACTATATTTGGTTGGATTTTTATATCTTATAATTGCAGTTTATGAATAGCTTGATGGCTCTTAATTGTTCATTAAAAAAGCCATGAAGACTGGAATTATGGTGAATATGGATAAAAATTCTCTAAGTTTTTATGGTGTGCTGTTAATTTCCTAGTTCTGTTGCTCTAAGGGCCCATGCTGTTTTTCAGTATTATTAACTCTTTTATCCAGACATTTTTCCATCATGATACGCACAAGAGGAAATTCACATATGCATGCTTCCTCCCTGCTGAAACCACTTCTGTGGTTCTGAAACAAGCCCAGAGAGATCCCAATTAACTCTGCAGCTAAATTTAGTAATAAAATACTTTAAAAATCCCCCTTAAGTACAGAGAAATCTGGATTGGTCAGGTAATAATTGATAGTCCAAAGAAATATCAAAGTGTGTTGGGTAAATTATTCATGTCTTCGAGTATAAAATGGGAAATGCTGGCTTGTGGTAACGTAACTATGAGCAGCTGCGTTGTCTTGTCAGAAATGCCTCTAATCTGTCTTCTTTAAGTCTATCTATGGTTTTCTTCCCCAAAAATTAGGCTTGAGAAACAGATAAACTTTAAAGCACTTTATAGGAAAAAACTGCTGATCATTAGCAGCAGTCATACCTCATTTAAAGAAGGTCAGAGACTTCTAGAACTGGAATATATCTTGTCCTGTATGGAGAGGGAGTACCTCTAGCCTTTTGCTATATAATTTTTGCTCTTATCAGTTTGAAAAACCACAGCCACAGGGGGGATGATTATTTCTAAATTGTGTATCTCTTTCTTGCAGCTGTACATGGACAAGCTCTGAAACTTCTCACTTGTGATAGTTTCTTCTGTGGGAAACAACAAGCAAGCTAGACACTAGACACCAGAAATAAAATTTACTAGACAGTAGAAATAAAATTTCCTTGTTGTGGCCAGATTTCAGAATAATTTAGCTGCTTTTCAAAATTGTATCCACAGTCCTTTTCCCAGATTTTATCCAAGTCCTAGCCCTTAAAAACCAAACTAGTCCATTATCTGCTGCAAGGGCAAATAGCCACAATGAATCACATGCCCTGTTACATCCTTTAGTGTCTGCTGACATGAGGCATGGTATCAAATAAATCAGAGAGGCATTTTCATGCCATTTAACTGGATTTATGTACTTAAATAAAGGGGTTTGTTTCATCTCACTTTGGGTGTCCAGAAGTTGGGTGTTCTGAACTACACATCTAGGTGTCCTGTCTAAGTACTGGAATGGTCTGCTTGGGGAGGTGGTGGAGTCACTATTCCTCCTGGATGTGTTTAAAAAAAGAATGGATGTGGCACTCAGTGCCATAGTTTAGTTGAGGTGTTAGGGCATGGGTTGGACTTGATGATCTTGAAGGTCTCTTTCAACCTGGTGATTCCGTGATTCTGTGTGACTCTGTGATCTTTTGGGGGTAAGGAGCTCTTCATAAATTAGGACGGTGACTTTAGCTAAAAGTTAATTTTTAAATAGTGAAAATTACATAAGATAAATCCTGTTCTGCATGGCAAGCTCTGAAAGCAGAAGTTGTGCAAGAATTGTTTTCTATGAAAAAATACTAAAGAAATTGTAATCTCAGAGCACCACAGCTTAAGTCTTTGCTCTCATGGACCATTTGCATTTTTGTCTCTGACTATGGCATTGTCTTTAGTAACGTTTTCAAACATTCACTTTCTGAAATTATAATGACAGCATATGTAGAAGTATCTTGTGATAATTCGATTTAATGGACTATTCAATTAATCCTATACTGCTAATGTGACCTTTCAGAGATAGGGAGGTAGAAGTAAAATAAGGTTACATAGTACCCTAGAAATTCAAAAGATCAGGGAGGAAAAAGAGAACTATTCTAAACATTTTACTTGAAACACTTGAAAGCTTAGTTTTAACATTTAGATGGGCTGTTTTATAATCATACTCAAGGGCTGGCTGCTTCCTCTCATTTCTTACCAGTGATGCACAGTTCCCTGTCTTCTGTGCTGAGGACAAGCTATGCAGACAGGCATGGCAAGTCTACTGCACTTTTGACCTGCTAGTTGCCTTTGTTTCCTGTCTACCTGCATTAATTTTGGTTCATTTGCACAAGTCTTCATGTACAATAAAATAAATGCAATCTCACAGCATAGCTCCTGCCTGCAATTAAGTTGAATAATTAACAAATATTTCTCCTTCATTTCTTTATATAGCTTTTACATGGAGAATAGATATAAAAAGCAAGAATAATGCCAGAGGTCTTGCTGTTCTAGGTCATTTGGCTTTCAGACTCCGAAGCTGGCCTCTCTTGGGAAGGTCTGATGTCTTCCAGTGGAAGGCAGGAGGAAATGAAAACAACCCTGTGGAAAAAGAAGAGAGGAATATTTTTCCTTCCTCACTGGATTATATTCCCTTAGGGCTCAGCAAAAGTCTGTGCTGCATACTGAATATGCAGTAGATGGTTCTGCTATTGCTAATTCTGTGGTAATAACCCAGCAAGATAAAAAGCTAATAGGCTGCCCATGTGTTTAAAATAGTCTTCCAAAAACACATTTTAAAAATAAATGTTTTCCAGAAGATGAACTGGAAAGAGACTTTTTTTATATCCTAATTAGAAAAAAAAAGCCAAAGCCCACTTAAAAATTGATGTGAGTTTCTCAACTGATTTCAGTTAGAGTAGAATTTTAAGAAGCAGTTCTTGAGAACTGTTCAGGAGATGTCTAACATTAGTGCAGAAGCAGGTTCATGGCAAATCCAGTTACCTGTGGACTATTTGCTTTTTCACAAGTGTAACAGAACCTAATGAATAACTACTGAATAATATATGCCTACATAATTCTGTTTGTCAACTTCCTTACATCTGAATGTAGTAAAAACTTCGATGGATTTTCTGCGTAAAAATCCTGGTATCAGTAGGTCTTTTGCTACCCACCTATACCAACAAATATCAGTGGTACCATCTTCTCCTTTGGCAGTTTCCATTTACTTCTGTGATATCAGCTGTTACAGCTTCTTCAGCAGTTTTTGCATTCCTTCTATGTTTTGGGTTCCCTACAATCCATATGTGTGTTGTAAATGCTTCTGTTAGCTTTTTCTTGATGCCTTCTTCTTTGTGGTTTCCTGTGGCAACATATGGACTACTCCCTGTTCTTTTTCACCTTTCAGTAACAAATATCTCTACCTTCCCTTATTATTAAAGGCCTTCCACTCACCTGCCTGCAGTGTGTAAAGGTGTTTTCTGTCCTTTTTTTCTCTGTGGACCTCACTTTCCATTTTTTTTATTGTGCAAGACATTGTGTAAAACAAAAATACTAATTATGGTTGGCTAAATATAATCCACCTGTGGAATTTCTGTCAAAAAGACAGGCTAAGCAATGGCTGACAAGCATAAGGGTGTTTAATAGTTACATAAAAGACGTTAAAACAAAGGTATTGTCTGGGTGTCTGTTCAGTCATGTTTTTTTTAGGAAGTATTTTAGATTTACATACATAAACAAGGTGGAAGCCATCCACCATTTTTCATTGTTGGGGTCCACAGTGAGCATTTTTTCATGTGAATAACTCTCTCTTTTTCATATTTTTGTTTTTAATATTTTTTTCTGTTGCTATTAATTTTCTTATTTCATTGTTGTTTCCAGTAATTTGTTCTTATCTCCACCCATATCTTCACCTTTTGTGCCTCCAATTCTCAATTCCATCCTGCTGCAGCAGGAAGGGAGAGACCAGTGTGTGGTTTGGGAGAGTCTCAGTGGGGGCACTGATTTGGGGTGCACAATTCCTAGGCCACAACACCTGAGTGCATAAGTTGATGATAGTTTTATATGTAAGCAGAAAAATTTGCAAAATTATTCTGTGATCAATTTATCATAATATTTGAGTCGCTTTGGGTTATACCAAAAGCTGAAAAGTTGATGTTAATGGACATATTAAAATAAAATCTTTATAAATATACTTATATTTTGAAAGGCTTTTTGTCATGTCATTAGTCTGTATTAATTACAATCACATGACTAGATTGCTCATAGTCTTCCCAGTTCAACAAATGAGTATGATTTAATTTTAATTTGAACCATTCCAACATTTTGTTTTAAATAACAGCTTTTTGATCTCTGAGTACATTCATAGCATGCTAACAAAAAGAAAACTGTTACTCTAGAAAAATGAAATGCGGTTAACTTTTCTCATACGGAGGCAATAAAGACCACTTCTGGTGGCTTGACATTGCACAGCTGAATAGTTTTTGACAGAGAAAATAACTGTAGTTTAGTCTGAGCTTTGGCAGTACCACAAGTTATTAAATATTTGCAGTAATCCAGTAAGTGAAACTTTATTATAGGCAGGTTGCTTCAAAGTGTATTATCTCCATAGTACAGACATTTTCATTAAGTTAGCCTTTTTCTATATGGAGGCATTCTTTGCTTCTTTATTTTTATATTGTTTCATGGACTGACCAATGGTCTTTCGGAAGTTTTCAGTTTTCCTTATCTTGCCTCTTTTATAAGTAGGTTGAAGTTTTTCTGAAATACACGGAACAGAATAGTCTGGCAAACAAAAAACCCAAAGCTCAGAGCTGCTGTTGAAAACAAGTATATTTAAGCTCACTTGTGCTGGTTTTTTTTCAAAATTGAGATTTATCAAGTTCTTTCATGACTTTATTTCACAAAAATAATACAGTATCACTGTGCATATGTTACCTTAGCTGTCCTTTGGGCTTCCACTACCACACATGATAGTTCATCAGTCTTAATGTACTTCTCTCCTGCTGCAGTTGGGAATCTGCCTCCAAGTGCAGATATGGAAACTGGGACACCTGTGTGGGAGCACACGGCACCCGGTGCAGATGTGGGGACACCCGGGGGCAGTCTGAACAGCAGAGCTCTGGCACTGCCATGGGAATGGCTCCAGTGCCACATGCCAGAACTGTTGTACCACGTCCAGGGTGTCAGAGAACATCCCTGCTGAGGGTTGTATGGTGTCCTGCAGGTGCACCATCTGCTCCAAGTGCTGCTCAGCACTCCAGCTCCATGTTGGTAAACCCCATCTCCTGGCTGACAAGCACAACCTCTGCTGCATCCCTTCTGACCTGCAAATCACCCAAGCTGAAGGTCACCCAAGCACGTGAAAGGAACCTTTTGGTTTTGACCAATATTTGTTCAGGCCTGGTGCAGAGACCTGATTCAGTAAATCTTAGAGGGAGGTCCCGACTAGGTGAGCTCTACTCTTGTTCCAGGCTCACATCTCAGGATTTGAAACAAATGCCTTCACACTTTTTAGAATGAAAAATGAAACCCCGTTCTTTGGATTGATTGCACAGATAATGTGAAAAAGGAAAGAGGAAAAGATTCACACGATGGAACTATCTTGCTAAAGGAGGAGAAATCTGTGAATGATGGTGAGACAATTGTGATTGATGTACACACATAATAGCAGTAATGAAGCGTATTAAATGTGAAATGTCCAAATCATGGTGCCAACATATTTTACCAACTTCTTCCCCATACAACCATATGAGTTTCCTTAAATAAAATTATTATAATTAATGTCTCTTTGTAGTGATGATCAACAGACTAAATTCACATGTAGAACGATTTGTTTCAATAGACGTTTTTTCATTAGTAACTGCAGTTATTTTCTGTCATACATAAATGTGATATGAGGTGTTATTGAAGGTAAAAGAAGGAAAAGGTGAGGAATGATGAACTCAAAATTCCAACAACATTAAGTGAAAGTTAATGTTCTAGGGGAACAGCCTAGAGAGTGATGGAACATTTTTCAGAATATTATCATTTTTCAGAAACAGATTAAAGTCCACCGTTAGGTGTTTTCCTCATGTTTTATAGAATCTGATTTCTTTTATACTACAGAGAAGTACTTTCTGTAAAACCAGTAATGAAAAAAAAATTAATAAATTGGACTGTATGCAGTGAAATAACCAATGCTGAAAAAGTTACTGAAAACCACTAAACTACTGTGAGCCATCTTATAAATATGACAAATTAAATATGAGAAGTTATGTCATCCTATAAATGGCAAGTTTTTTGTAAGGTAATTCTATATCATATTTTAAAATAATGCACAAATAATTCATTCTGTTTCTTATGATAAGAAATTTGTTTCTTGAGTCATATCAGTCATTAGCTTTATTTGCATTGCCATGGACATGACAGGCATTTTTCACAATTTTCCATGAAGTAGATAATTTTAAACTTTCTATTCATTAGAATAATCAAGTATTTTTCATACAGTAGACTCTTTTGTATAAGCCCAGTCTAAGTATCCTATTGTGGAAAAGACCATGTAATTTCATGCAGTCTATTGGGGCTTTTTTAAACTAATTATCATGCTTATGGTGCAAAGTTACTCTTTCTCTTTGTATTCAAAAGGGGCCAATACTAGCTTTCCAGAGTGGAGCCAAAAGAGTTTTTATTTAGTTGTAATTGTCACAATCTTGCAAAAGATATTTAGTAGAGGTGCAGAAAGTTTTACAGCTGTGTCTAAATCTTAAGACAGTTGTTTATGTTTTCTGTTATTTTTAACAAGTATTCATAAGGAAAATACTAGTTTTGTAAATCTTTAATGGATTTAATGAGGGTACTGAGCATTACTCATAGTACCAGAAATCTAAGGCTTGAATATTACAAAGGAAGGCACCACTGCAAGTAACACTTCTGTCAGGTACCTGGTAGGTGATAAATTGAGGGACTAGGCAGAAGGGGACAGGGCTCATTTTTATGGCAGTCATGATCAGCGTTGAAGGATGCTGATCTCAGTCGTGCAAAGGAGCATGAAGGAGGGGAAGGTGAACCTTTGTACTGAGCTGTGAAACTGGTGCCAGGTTACAAAGGTCAAACGTTTAATAACATTCTCATTTTACAGCTCCATTCCATGTGTGAAGGCAGCTAGGAATTCAGCTTTGATAAGGAAAAGGCAGAAACACATATTTCACTGTGCTTTGATTTTGGACGTTTTATGTTTCTTGACTATAATACTCAAGGCTATAGCCTTGAGGAGTGCCATGTTCCTGATTCAACAAACTAGCATAGAACTGTGACTTAAACATCCATACTGGAGTGCACTCTGTTGAGGGAAAAAAAGGAGGAATCAATTCCAGTTATTGCAGTTGCCCTGGACTCCCTGGTGGTGGGCTCAGAGCTGTTTTTCTATTCTGATTAGAAAAATTGCTTGAATCTACAGGAATTTCAATGCTCCCTAGGGACTCTTCCACACAGTCAGATAATGCCTGGCTATAAAAACACAGCTCTCCATCAAACATTATTTAACTAATATCATAATTAACTATATTGGGGTTTGGTGAGGTGGAGTTAATTTTCCATAGCAGCCCTCACAGTGTTGTGCTTTGTATTTGTAGCTAGAAAGGTGTTGACAGCTGTTGATAACACCGGTGTTTTGGCTGCTGTTGAGATGTGCTCACACAGCATCAACACAGTCTCTTCAACATTTTCCCCTTAGCAATCGGCAGGTAGTAGGCACGATTTTTGGAGGTAACATATCCAGGACAGCTGACCCAAACTGGCCACAGGGATGTTCCATACCATGTGATGTCTGCTCAGCAACAGAAGTTAACAGAAAGGAGGAGGGGGGCATTTTTTATTAAGACATTTGTCTTCAGGAGCAGTTGCTACATGTACTGAGGCCCTGCTTCCCAGGGAATGGCTGGACATTGCCAGCTGATAGGAAGCAGTCAATAAATCTTTTGTTTTTCTTTGCTTCTGCATGTGCAATCTTTTCTTTCACTTTATTAAACTGCCTCTTATCTTGACCCATAAATTTTCTTCCATCTTGCTTTCTCCTTGCCCTGTCCTAATGAGGAGGGGAGAGACAGAGCAGCTTGGTGGGCAATTGGTGTCCAGTCAAGGTCAACCCAACACATGATATAAAATTGTGTTACATATGTTTATGAGCTTCTACCAATTTCTCTCCAGCTGAGAGAAAAGTCACCTAGTAAAAGTCGCATCAAGACTAGAGAAAGGAAATAAATATTGAAATCCTCAACTTACAGGTAGTACACAGAGCACTGTGACAGGCAATGCTTCTCTGTAGGTCAGCCCACATGATAGAATATATGAGCACAGGGTGGAGCAGAAGAAAACCTGCACAGAAGTTCTGTCCTTCTTGGAATTGTAGCAAAACCCTGTTGGCTGCAGCAGCACCTACATTTCTTTTTGAAGCTCCTCGGCAGTAGATTGGTGTTCCTGTAGAAATCTGGATGGTCTCACCTTGAATTTAAGAGAGGATGTATGGGCTCTTGTTCTGCATTGTCCTGTAGGAGACCGCATCTCCACTCACACAGTAAATCCCATAAGATTAGCAGCTGACTTCAAGACTTCTATTGATTTTTTGAAATGGAATTACCATGAAAACCCCAAATGCTGCGGTCATCCTCCATTCCCTCAGTGGAATTACAATGGTCCCATCATATAAAGATAGAGCACATGTCCATATGGGCCAGAACCAACAATTCCTTTGTATTTTTTACATTACATAGCTCAATGGAGCTCCGTGCTAGCTGATTCTTTTCCAGATTAATGAAATGTAAATATTTAGTCACAAGTAAAATAACTCTAGCATGTTATGATATCCAATTTCATGTGCTTTTTTATCAGTTTCTCAAAAAATGGCAACATGTGATCTGTATCATGGGTCTATAAACAACAGGACTGTGGCTCAGTGAAAGTATTCAACACTTGTGCAAATCAGCAAAACTAGGAGAGTTTGTGCTATATGAATGAATATTACTAACCCATATTTCCAATTAATTTACATTTTGTCCCAGTAAGTTTATCAACACGTTATATAACCATAGTTAGTTTTCTACACTGACCTAATCTATGACAATAGATACACTCAGAGAAATAATTCTTTCTCAATCTTATGTCAGAGACTGAAATAGTTCATGCCTCAAACATTGATATAAAGTTTTAAAGAAGCAAGAGCCACAGAAACCTCCTTGAAAACTGCTGATTAGATTAAAGGAAACCCATTGTTCAAATCACCTCAGGCTGAAGGAAAGGTATGCATCCACAATAGGCCAAAGCCTCCAGCTGCCATCCCAGCTGAATTTGGGGTGGGNACAGATCCAGAGTCTGCTGTAAGAGACTGCCCCCCTCCCCCAGGGAGACATGTCTGGACATTGCCACCTAGCTCGAGGGTGTATAAATCCTTCGGATTCTCTGCTTTCTGGGGGGACCTTCACCACCAAGAAGACCAGCTGGAGAGGATCAATGGAACATCATTGGGATCCATGGAGGAGTGATATTCTCCTTATTCTGTCCCTGTCACTCTCTTTCTGTCCCCCCCCCCGTATTTTCTACTTCTTTCTCTCTCTCTCTCTCTCTCTCTCTCTCATATCTACCATCAATAAAACCCATGTTATTGTCACTGGCATATGGTCTCGTTTGCACCTTGATTTGAGCAGAGGAATTTCTAAAGAACCTTAATAATAATAATAGTAAACAATTAGATTGTAACATCTTACCATAGATCAGCCTGCTTATGGAAAAGAGGGGGAGAAAAGGAGAGAGGAAAGTGCAGCTGTCTTTGTGGCTGAGGACTCCATTTGCTGTTACTGAGGTTGGCGCCACGTACTTTTATTTGCTAAAAGCTCTTTGACCTGCAGACTGGAACATCACTGTTAATAAAAGGTCATGAAACACATCTGAAATGGCAATAAAGTGAGCAGAAATTGCAAATAAAACACTGCAAGAATCCTTTCTTTCCTTGATAAGAATGGGCTGCTTTGGAAAAGCTAATACTGAGAAATATAATCATGTGAAAGAAATGCACGTTTTAAGGCAAAAGCTTGTTCGCTGACTAAATTTCCATGTCTCAAATCTTGACTAGATTTAAACTTTCTCAGGGGTCTACAAAAACAAGTAATTTATGTTTATGTAAAGAGGAAGAGATTCTTTGCACAAGCACAGTGGTAATAGTTCTGGTATGTACTTCGAGGTCTGCAAAATTGCTCTTTCTGGGGAAAGCAGTTTATGAAATTTCCATAGCTGAGGCCAATTTGCACAATCCAAGTAAATGTCTTGGGTTATTCTCTGAGGTCTAAAGGGCTGAGTACACCCAACATACCTCACCCCACCAGCAGCAGTCATGGAGGCCCAGGGTAATGGGTGTCTGCTCTTACACATCCTCTGAAGTAATTTCACTTCTGAATCTGTATTTATGCCCCATTCTCAGAGAATTATAATTACTAATAATTATTCTGTGTAATAATATTGTGTTGCTCAATAACACAAAGGCTAAATGCAGAATGATTTCCAGTGAATCAAATGGAAATCTGCATAATCTTTAGGGTGGTGGCAAGTTCTTACACAGTGGGTGTGGACATTTTTTTCAGGATTATGCATTAGGTTCCTCCCATTCAGACAGTACACACGAGGAAAGGATGGGAAGTATACAACTTCCCTCCCCACTACACAGCATTAAAAACAAATATAGCTTCTTTTTTTTAGCTTTGCATTAAGTGTTCAGCTTTCACCTTCCATATTGTCCAACAATCTGCTAAAATTTCCAGCAGCTACGTTTTCCAGTGACGCCAAGTACAGGATGAGGCTTTCCAAAAGGTGAATGAAACAATCCATTGAAAATGTCGGTCAGAAGCCAGAACATAATTTTATTTGGTTTTTTTGATCCTTGTTCAGAATTCATATGATTAGCATGTGGCGAACTGTAAAATGAAGTGGAACAAAAGTGCCTGAAATAAATTTCACCTTGACCTGATTTCCACTTGACTGAATTTGTTGTAGTAAACTGGTGACACATAGTGGATAAACAGTAACACATGTCTGCATTCAGAAAAGGAGAACAGATGGTAAACACACTGATATAAGGGCTGTTACACAAGAGCTCTGTGTATAATTCAGAAAGGTCAAATCCCCTGAAAGATGAAACAAGTTTGATAAGGGAAAGGGATTCATTGACAGGAAGGAGTCAAGTGGGCACAACTGAAGCAGGCAAGGCTTTCGGCTCCACAGTGGGTTTCACTCAGAAAAGGCATCTGGCCACATCTGTCTTCTTATGTAAAACCACTGTCAGAGGTGTTGTTCACTTGCTCTGAAAGGCACTTCCTCAGAGGATAGCACTGCCGGTCCACTGGTTGAATTTGTGCCACTGTCCTAAAACCCATCTCTTCTGAAATAGTAAAAACCATATTTTTTATGGTTTGGGAATATATTTTGACCTTCCAAAGACATTAATTCCCTAGATCTTTTCTTCTGCAGCATGGGTTATCTGTTCCCACTTGTGACCACAGCCGGCCGTGACTGTGTTGGGTAAAGGAATCTAAGCTGGGTTTGGGAAGGCAACTGTATTTGAATATCTTCACTACCTGCATGTCCACTGGTGTGCAAGAAGCGTTACTGTCCTTGTTTCTCATACTGGGAACAAGCAATTTTTCCGGTGGCCACCTGGGGTAGAGTAATGAGTAGAACAGAGGTCTCCGAGATCCTAAGTAAATTCCCTGCACACTCCACTGCCTTCTGTCAGATTGACACTGAAAGATTTGGTCAAGGTAAACTTGAAAATGAACAGAGCTACTCAGCCTCACATACAGCTGAAGTATGCATGGTCAGCAAGAGCAAAGAGGAAGAAAGAACAAAGATGAAAACCCAAAATAAAGGTCATTAGCCAATGGTGGTGGTGGTGTTCAGCTCCTGGCCTGTGCTCCTGCAGCAATTCAAGATATCTAAGTTAAAGAATTATGTACATGCAAATATAATTTTGCCAGCACTTATGTTTTATCTTGTGTGGTTCTAAAATCTGAATTTTTGCTGCTCAGAAAGCACCAAAATATATCTAATGGGGGAGACAGATAATAAGCAATTTAGGAGAAAATAATTATGAAGATGTTAGTTTTCAAAAATATTCAGAGCAATTCTATTAAAATGTATTTCATGTTATACTAGTTACTCTACTTTAGACATACTTTCTACTGTTAAAAATATACCTAGAGAGCATTATTTTTAAACCATATTTTTTCAATCAGTCCTTGGCAGGAGAATATAGATTTAAATTTGAAGTTGTTCTGCTGAAGGACTCACAGAAAACAGAGATGGAGTGAAAAATTAGGTGCTGAAGTCAGGCATGTTGAATGTTCAGCTTGTATCTGTTTTCAAGAGTTAACAACGCCAAAGTCATTTCACTTGTGACTTATTTAACAGCTGTCTGCAATTGAGGATCCAAATTTAGTCTCTTATCACATCTTTTACTCGAGGGGCTACTTATTCCCTTAAAACAAAAGCAATCTAAGCCAAAAATTTTTACAAACAATACAAGATTTTCTCTTTAGCTATAGCAGGGACCTTGCTGATGTTCCTGCCAAGCAAAAAGCATTTCTTTACTCTTCACTAATGTGTCTGAAATTTCTTTGGTGGTTACAGCTCCAAGCCTAAGGGATCTGTGGCCTTGATATTTACAGAACATAAGATGAGTAGAAGTGCTGTTCTGTTTTCTTCCCCAACTACTCAAATGCTGGAAAAAGCCCCTTCATCTCTTACATCTCCATCACTGGCTTCTATTGGGCATATTTCATGGTGATTTTTAGATACGAGTTGGAGTACCCAAGAGAAGGCCAAAGTTCCCAGAAAATGGCACATCTCTGTACTTTCTGGGAAATTTCCAGAGGAAAATTAAAATGTGCCTCTGTGCACTTCTCATGCTACAGCCAATCTGCATTTCCTGTGCACCTGCATCAACTTCTAATTTAGCTTCATTAATAAGCAGTCCAACTCAGGCACTCTGAGCCCAATTTGGTCTGTGAACCAAAGCACAAAAAAATACGAAAACTGTATGAGTAATTTTATAAGTGTATTTGTAATCTAAACAAAACTAGTTAAGCATTAGCTGTAGCTTTAGTCACAAATTCAACCTTCAAACAATGAATATTAGAGAGATTATTGGCAATTTTTGGACTGAAATGCATTTATTCAGAGAAGGTCCTAAATGGAAAAGCAAATCAATACAAATCTATGTCTCTTTCTGAAGGATTTAAGGATACAAGGGCTACTGACTTCATGTCATGGTTTAAGCCTGCATGGAAATAAAGCACCACACAGTGTGGGTGTTAAGTACATGAGAAATGAATTCATTGGCATTAGCAGAGTAGCCAGCACATCATAAAAATACAGAAGTCACTTTCTGATTCACCTGGCAGGTCCAGGTGACTATTTAGAGTGTTAATGTAAAACTCATATAACTCTAATATCAAGTCTACAAGCCTTGCTAAAAACTGGCCATCTGAGAATCAAATCAACATTTTTGTACAAAGAAGAAACTAAGTAACATTTAAACTCTCCAAGATAGAAGCAGTTGCTCTGAGTGAGCATATATAGAAGAAGATGCCTCTAAGTTAGAAATTATAGAGGGTCTCTGGAATCAGACATGTATTTAACAATAACAATATGGTGTAATATTTCTGTAACAGCAAATTAACCTGAACATAGTACTATATGTAGCTTTATCTATAAATCCAGAAATATACTGTGATTTTTTTTTGCCTCAAATGACATTTAAGAGAGAGAATCACTGAGGTTACCTGAGTGCTGCTCTTTCAGAACCACTTATTAGTTCTGTCTTTGAAGGTCACCAGTAAAGGGTAAAGTTCCTGGCTTTTTGCTTTTAAGAGTATTTTTTCCTTTATTTTTTACTTAATGGAGAATATTTCAAGTTTCTATATGCCAACATAGTGATTTAAAAGAACACGGAAACGTAAATGGCTGTCAAGTTTGCTGTGTGTTTCATAGAGAGACCATGTTACCAGTGTATCACATAGATTGTTATCAGTTTCCCAAAAAGGACATGTTATCCAATGGCATATTTTTTCTGTTCAGCACTGGTATGTTCCATCTGTGCATCATACATCTCTATGGCTAGGCTGAATTAATTATCATTTCAGGCACAACCTTATTTTAGAGAATATTACTGAATTCCTGTGTGGCCACATGAGAACCTCATTTACTTTTCAAGTAACTACCTTATCGCTAAAGTTTGTTGATTTTTTAATAGGAATCCAGTCTGGACAGAGAGAGAAGACAGAATTCTTAAAACATTGCAATGCAGTATGCAGCCATATCTGGTATGCAAGAATAGCAACCCATTTGGGGAGTATTCCAGGCAAAAGGAAGGCAGAACAGCATGAAATGGTTCCAACAGAGATTCCAAATATTTAGGACAAGGCAATAATCTGTGGCTTTGAAAGGAACGGGGGTAATTCTGGAGGTTTATCAAGAATAGAAACTCTCCATGTCTGTACACTTCACTCCAGATCCCATCTGCTTGGAATTGTTCCTTCCTGACCAATTTAAGCAGCCGCTTGTGACTCAAAGTTACTTTTTTAGCACCTAGAGACTGCTGAGGTGACAAAGTACTTTGTTACCTGAGCAGCAATGTGTTGGCCTCTTGGAGACCTGTGAAGGTAAATGGGAGATTTCCAAATTTTCCTTTGAAGTCAAATACAACTGGAATAAATTTTGTCACTGCCGCTCTCATATCACCATCATTGCATGTAAATAACATGATCATAATTTTAAAAATAACAAATAAAATAAGTCATAAACCAACCCCTGACACCTCTGCCAGTTCCTTATTTGATCTATGGAAAATGCTTTTGTGACCCCCCAGTCTATCAAGTAAAGCTGATTGATAAAATTAATTCAGTTGTTTTCAGTTTTGAAGACAGCTCACATCTCAGTGAGGCCCAGTTCAGCAGATGCCTACATGAAAATATAACATATATATGGCTGTCCATGAATGAAGCAAGTAATTAGTGAAACATACAATAAAGGTTCAACAGATGGTTACTTTTTGGACGTTTGCTACATCCACACCACAGGACACCAAAAGACATATTAAACATGTTGTATTTCAGCAGTTTAGACATGTAAAAAAGTTTAACAGCTTTGTGATTTAGGGGTTATATCAAGAGGCCATTAAACACCAAATCCTGAATAGTAATGGTTATAACCATATAGAATCCACATATCTTTAAAGATGTATGGAATATATATCACCAACCACATTCACTAAGCTCAGGCACTGAGACTCTCTGAGCTGTGACCGTGTAACTTGAAGTCAAATTCTGTGACAAGTTGCTTTTACAGGAGCCTTAAGAGTCTGCTTCATACCTACTGGCCAAAAATTTGAAATAAAAGGCTAAAAAGCAAATGTATCCGTGCAAAGAAAAACTTGCATTATTATCAAAATATTCAATACATTTATAGAATTGGAAAGGGATTTACTCTGTTACCATACCTGGAATCTTTTGAATTCTAAAGAAAGGCTATTTTTTCATTAAAAATAATGGGATAACTTTTGTTTTTCTAAGAAATTCCTCAATTTTTCATATTTGTGTATTGCAGTCTTATTTATTATGAGAGCTATCATTAGTAAAATAAAAAGAAATGGTCTTTAACCTGCAGAAAATTATATAGATTTACTGTAGACAACAACCTAGCAGAAAATAAAACAAATTTCATATGACTGCAAGATGAACTGTTATTTTTTAACTTTTTATTATATGAAGACACATTTGTCCTCTAGATCTGTGAACTGAGAAATAAATATGCCATTCGGTATTTGACAATGACATCTACATAAACTCTATTTAAAGTAAGCCTGGGTTGCAGGAAATATGCTGCCATTCTAAATGTTTTCCCTTTTTCCCTTTCTCTTTCTTTCTCTTCTATTGGACCTCTGCTTATAGTAGGGCTTTGTTTCTACATGATGCCAGGTAAAACATGTGCCATAATTAAAGAGGAAATCAAACTCATCCAAAAATAAAAACCAGTTAAAACACTGAGGGCCTCAGTGGGAAAGACGTGAAAGCTATGGTGGGAAAAGTTCCGTGTGTAAGAATGGGATATCTTGTCAAATGAAGGAAAGAGCAAATGCAAAATATCAGCACTTAACATCCTCGGCAATTTTTGTTCCATTTAAAATGGCAGACAAAAAAGCCAAGAAGGTTTTGTTGAGGAATGACATGGACTAGAGAAGTATTTTTTACACTGTACAAAATCATGTACACCCTTTTTTTTGATTATTATGTGCATCTCTGATGTTCAGCAATCTGGGACAGTGAAGCCAAGGTGCTGATTTCAACTAAAAACACTTCAGGGATATAGCAGCTGCCTTCTGTAGAGGGATTAAACCAGCTGGGATTCCACCCTGCAGAGCTGAAGGCTGCACTGGGATATGATAAAAGCTTACACAATTGTGAAAAGAGTAGGTAAACAAAATGGGGAGCTGCTGGTCACCTAATTTTACAGTGAAAGGACAATCCAGAGTAGGAAACTACAAAGGGAAGTGGATACCAAAGGAAAAGTAGGGAGAGACTGCAACAATTCTGAATGCTGGAGAGAAACAGAAAGTGTATACCACAGAATGTGCCCTCATTATCAAGTGTCTGATTCTCCTCTCATTGTGATTTCACCTCAACTGGACTGACCATAATGTTTCACAGGAATACAGTCTGGGGAATCCCATGACAATGTTATCATCAGATTCACACAATGAAGCTGTGTACGTGGTTCATGAGACCTCCATGTTGTAGCTCTATTCCATTATGGTTTTCCAGGACAAAATAAACCTGTCTAGAACCACAGTCTTCCCAACCTTCTAATGCAGTTGTTTAGTATGTAAGCCCTTCTACTTTTCTCATAAATTCAGTACTGCTGTTGCAGAGGTCTTCTACATTCTATTGACTGCATTTTACCTTGTGTAACATTCTTCAGAAAACCTCTGTAAAAAGTGATAATCTAGAACAACACAGTAAGTTCCTCAATGGGAATTTACCTTGATGCCTTGATTCAAAAAGAGAACACAAGAAAAGAAAATGAAGGAAAAGAAAATCCTATGCCTGAAAGTTATTTGGACAGATTTTTGAGAGATTTATTGGAACTCTACATAAAAGCCTGAGAATCATGTCTGGAGGAAATTAGCTATGCATTCCAAGAGACATTTTAAGTGGAAATTCGGAACTAACTCATCTCTAATCTACTGTACGAAAATAAAAGACTAGAGAAACTTCCTGTCTTTCATCCTATCCACTTATATAGAAAAGAAAAAACTTGACAAAGAACATCTTATCTAATCTTCATATGCAGTAAATGTTCTTCCAGGGTCTGTCAAAGGTCTAATCAGTAGTCTGACTGCATCTCTGAGTCTTTAGGGTAGACTTATAAAGACACTTCTTAAAGTGGTGTTACCCACCCATCAGAGGTCTTTTTCTGTTTCTGAGGACAATGTGAAGTGCAAAGGTTCCTGTAATGCTCAGCTGGGGTTGCAGTCCTTTGCAATAAAATACACAGACATGTATCCTGTTTGTGTGTCTATAATGAATGGAAGAGGGGCAAAATGAAGTAAGAATCCATTATGTTTGGTGGAATGTCAGCATTGAGTGTTGAAAAGGGAAAAATTTAAGGAGCCAGTTCTACCATAATTGTTCCAGTTCTACCATAATTGTTCCAGCTAGGAACTCACTGATCCCAGCTCTCCAGGTGCTTCAGAAGAGCCCTGGCCTGAGTCCCAACAGCCTGCAATCCTCCAGCCTCCACTGCCCCTAGCCCAGAGCAATAACAGGACTCACAGTGCTCACCACTTCAAGGCAGACCTCACCCCCCCACTGCCTGCCTCACTGGAGGGCTCTCCTTTCCCTGCTCTCCCAAGTGCTGGAGAGGACTGACTAGCTCTCTACAGCTGGGACCACTGGTGTCTCTGGGTCAGGGAAGGGCAGTGTGCGAGGAGGGGGAATTGTCAAAAGAAGGCAATCATATCTGCTGTCATGCAGCTTGGAAAAGAAGTGTGAAGCAGGGCTGAACAGATCTGCAAAAATGATTGCCAGAAAATAGCATTCTATCTGCAGCCTTCTGAAGCATCTCCCTTTCTGAAACATCTCTCCTCTCCAGACTACTTTCCGAAAGATTTAATATTATTGTAACAGATGATGATACTGAGATGCGTTTTTGACATTCTTGAATCAGAGAAGCCTCATTTGACACTGCACATTAATTTCGTATACAGACTTAACTTGGCTGCCTTACTATAAAATCAAATGATAACCCAAAATTATTATTGTAAGGATCAATTGAGACTCTTACGTTGAGGACACAGATCTGTTTCCCAGAAATTCTTAAGTTGGTAAAATCTTTCTGGATTTTATTCCCCTCTATGTCTGGGTGCAGATGGTATGCATTTTTATATCAAGTCTAGCATCATAACCCATGGATTTGGGAAGCACATTGAATCTTCATGTCAGCCCTATACAAGCAGTTTAGTTCCTTGGCTTACCCTGAAATCAGGGACAGGCTTGTGTCACCTCAGGTTGTACACAGAAACAGGCATGTAGGAGACAGAACGCCTTTCTTTTTCTGTTTTACAGTATACAAGATCTAAATACACTTGTCTCGTACTGTCTTGCTAATGCTTTACTAACTGCTAATGTCTTTGTGTGACGCTTCTCCTACATCTTCGTTACATAATGCACATGAAAGCACAACTGTGTTACAACTGGTTTTTGAGATCCCTACTAGATAAAAAAAATTTAGAGGTGCCACAAGTAAAGATTGTATCCAGTACATGGTAACCAGACTAACTAGTGTGTTACATTTACATTCACTGCAATAGAACTTTTCTTCATTGTATTAATATAAACATTTAATCTGCTTTAATACTTCTCTGTTACCAGTCCCCATTAGTGTAATGGCACTGGAATAACTGAGATCAAACAAACAATCAGACAGATTGCAAAGATAGCTCAGACCATTGTCCAGAACCTGTGCTCCCGTAGCAGTGCATTGGAAGCAAAAGTCTTTAACAAAGAAAATGGAAACTGGTTGCCACATGTGTATAAATTCAATTTTGTACCCTCCATGAGTTGCTGAAGCTGGTTCGGTGTGATTTCAAGCAACTTTTGTCTTCTTTTTGGCTTAATAGATGTCTTGTTGAGACAGACTTTTAATTTGTTCTAGTCCTTGTAACCAATGTTGAGAGAGGACCACAAAGGAATGAATGTAGGCTCTACAACAATCTTGGCAGGACTTATTTGCCAGGGCGCACGTGTGGCAGGTTAAAATCAGAAGGTTTATATTTGCTACTGAACAAATTTACAAGTTAGTTACCGCTAATAAAGACCGTTCCTGTTACCAGTGAGATTCCACAGATATGTCCTGAGGCATTCTGGGCGAGCTGGATGGATCCACATGAAATGATAGTCTGGGACTTTCTCTGCAGAGCTGACTGTTATATGCTCACAGCGCACATGCAGTGCTGGTGTGTTATGAAGCACTAGCAGAGATGGGAAAGGATTGGATCAGAAGGTTTATGATATAAGGCGCGATTAAACAGAGCTGGCTTCCCTCCAGCTTTGTGTGTGACTGTCAGGAGCAGGCTAGAATGGCTGAGGAACAGATGGCTGGTACGGATGTCGGAAAGGTTTGTGTTTAGGCACCCCGTGCTAAGCCAGCTAATCTACTTCACAGATGTCCTTCCTTTTGCAGCTGTTTTCTTTAGATGTCCTTGAAAAGTCAAAGTCTGATCTAGGACTACTCCTAGATACACCTGATTTGGTTTGTGTTTCATGCTGCTTTCACAGGGTGATAAAGACAGTAATTCAATTAAGTACTGTCAAGTTGTAGTATGATGATTGTATTTGGCTACAACCTATAACTGGTCCCATCACCTCTGCAATCAGAATTGCACCTAAGATTATCTGACAGAACACTTATATCATGAAATGGATTTTTTTTTTCTACATAAATTTAAAGAAAGTGATATAATTAATTAGACTGTGTGAGGCTAGCAGATTTCTTGGTTCAGGCAATTGCCATCAAGTTCAGCATCCCATCAGTATCTCAGGGTTTCTAGGGGAAGCGTGAGTTAAAGTGAGTTTATAAGGAATGAGACAAAAGTAGCAAACAGACAGACTAGCTGATTGTTGTACCTGAGAAGCTGAAAATAGATAACGTTTATAGAATGGCTCTAAAACATTTGGATATTTCTAGATAAACAAAACCTTGCCCCCAAAAAGGAAAAATATGGTTTGGGATTAGCTCAGTTAGTTAGAGCTGATAACACCAAGGTTATGGATTCAATCCCTAAATTCACCCAAGCGTTGGACCCAATGATTGTTGTAAGTCCCTTCCAACTCAGAATATTCTGTGATATCTATAGTGTTTGAAGACTACAGGTTCAGCTAGAGCTATAGGTGTAGGAAAGGCAGTGCTTGTGTTGCCAAAGACAGTATGGTTTAGGGGAGGAGGGCCCATGAACAGTGCCATTTTAAGTTTTATTGCAATATGTAGCTGTCAAAGTGCAAAGGTATTTTTGAGAAGGGGCATGCTGGACTGCAGCTACATGTAGATGGTGGCTGCAACTTATCCATCCAGATACCAAAAGGCTGTGGAATTGGAATTGCCACTAGTGAATGAAATCAGTAGAGATTGTCACATCAGTTAAATTTAAGCACAGATATGAAAACTGTGAGGTTTTATGCATCCTGGATTTTCAAGGCTTTGCTTGAATAGTGGGAATATTAACCATGATTATAGTTTTTACTGCCTATTAAGTGTTATGCTGTTGTGGTTTGACACTGGCCCAACGCCAGGCACCCACAAGAGCTGCTCACTCACCCTCCCCTGCCACAGCTGGGCAGAGGAGGGAAAACAGAAAAAAAGTGAGATAAGGACCGGGAGAAACACTTCAAGAGTGAAACAGGCTCAAGTTAGGTTCCGAAGTGAATTTATTACTAATAGAATCAGAGGAAGATAATGAGAAGTAAAATAAGCCCTTAAAACACCTTCTCCCTGCCCCAGGCCCTCCCTCCTTTCCCCCAACAGCTCAGGGAGACAGGGCAGGAGGTTTGGTTAGTTCATCACTGAGATTCTCTTCCACTGCTCAGGGAGAAGAGTCCTTCCCTGTGAGGCCGTGGGGTCCCTCCCACAGGAGACAGTTCTCCGGGAACTTCCCGGC
>VXAZ01002838.1:3377522-3499532 GCA_013399875.1 Gymnorhina tibicen | reverse complement strand
CCCCCTGCTACCCAAAACCAGGCTGTGCCAAACCAATACATATGCACTTTTTTTTCTCATTATGATGCCTGAAATGGCCACCTAAAAAACAGAGACTAGACAGGAATAAGGGAATAAAGGTAGGTATTTATTTGAAGGGCCTTCAAAGGTACACCCTGGGGAGCCCAGAGCCTGCTCCCAAGATGGACCCCAAGTCATGAGTTCTTCACACTTTTATAAGTTTGGTTCATTTGCATATCAGCGTTAATTCTCCAATTAGAGCTTCAGTTAATGATGTAATTTCCCCAAGCTTACCCCGCTTCTAAGATTTTGGTTTACTCATTTTGGGCCTAGGACAGTCTGGGTACCCTTGAAGAGCAAGCTTGGACAGGCTTTTATTGTCTAACTAGCATGAGAGAACAGAAGTTAACAGGCTACAAAAAACTTCAGAGTTCCACACTAGGCAATACAGGATTTATATATAAGAAAATAAAAAATATAAAAGTTAAAACTTAAGGCATCATTCCATCTATAGAAAACAGGCCTGTGCTACATGAAGTGTAGTCCAGTATTTACATCCGGGCGTATGCTAGAAGTATCTGTCTCATTTTTCCTTCAGGAAAATCTCTAAAGAAAAAAACATCCCAAATTTAAGAATCTTGTAGGATATGACATCTTGACATCTTTTTTTTTCCTCTTCTCCATGGAAAATTGGAAATATTGGTGCAGGATTTTCTAGTGTAGAGAGGAAGTGTAATAAAATAGTGAATGGTAGGGAAAGAATACCTTCCAGCTTGCAATTTTTAGAGAAACTGTAGTGTTTCAACAGGACTATGTGAGCATGGCCTGCCCCCGGTACCTGAAAGACTACCATGGGGCTCGGAACACACTTAAGAAAGTGATTTGGACAGGAACTGAATTCTGACAAAGTGAAATATTTCCAAAAAAGACTGCATATATGTATCAGTGGTCGTTTTTTCAGCATTGATAATCTGTCAAATTATTTCTCTTTCTTTTCGTTTAGATAGATGATTTAGGTGTGTCCCATTTAGGGCTATTAGAACAAAACTATATAACTGTGCTGGATTTATCTTTCACCAGAACTACGGAATTCTGCCTGGTTTTGAGGTAGCTGAAAGAGAGAGCTAAGGCTATGCTTCCACAAATAAAAACTCAAGTGAAATTCAGATTATCTATGTGGAAAAATGTGGCTTAAAATTGTTTTTCTAAACTGTGTACGCAGAAAAGAAGTTTCTCAGTTGGAGAATAGAGAAGTAGATAAAGAAAGGAGCTTCAGAAACTTGTAAAGGCCTGTCTCAGAGACAGTGGGCTTTGGGGTGGAGGTGCTGGCTTAAGACTGTTTGTTTCAATGTATATCCAAGGGAGAAGGATTTTCTACATTTTTGACATATGTGTCACCCTCAAAACTCGATAGGAGGCAAGGACTTCTTTTGCTGTTCCAACCACATTAGAGGTGCAACACTTCTATTGCATTTGTGCTTTTCACTGCTAGAATTTAGCAGTGTTGTTTCTATTCTAACTAGAGCTCCTTCAAAGACACTAATGCTCCTTCAAGCCTGGCATTATTTTTTCTCTTAATTGAAATATCCTAGGAAAACCAGCTATTGGTTAGACACTCTGACTAGAAAAGCTACTGCTTCTAGCTTTATGATAACATTTTTTGCATAACATCTTTCACTGTGTGCCTACCAAACTGTACACATCCTCAAAACACTGAGAAAAGTGGTAATCGTCTGAGTGTCTTTGAGTACTTCCTTCAGTATGACTGAAGAAAGTAAATTACATTAACTTCTTATTATGAGAAATTTGGATGGAAAAATAAACAAAATTCTTGTTTTCTGAGCCAAACCAGAAGTAAGACTTTTTATAAAGTAACTATTTAGCTGGTGGTCAAGATGAAAGCATCAACCTTAGCTTAGAAAGAGGTAGTTCAGATAATGGAGTCTTGAAAACTGATACATCCTTTCCTTTCATGGGTCTATACTCTCTATGTCCTCAAATTGTTTGAAAACTCAGATGTCTTTCCTAGCCTTGCTCCTTGTTGTTGATATGGTCCCAGTAAAGAGAATTTCCTCAAAGATTTCAAGGAGCCGGGATTGTCTTGTGATGACTCAGATACCAACGGGTGCAGCACTGCTGAGCTGTAAATAAGACAAATGAACAAATTACACCTCTTGTTCTGTGGAAAAATGCATAAAATTTCTAAAATCAAGAGTTATCAGAGTGACAGCTTAAAATCTTCTCTGAAAAAAGACAGTAACTAAGACAAGCTGGAGAGATACAAAGGAACTCCTAGGGAGGAGTGATATTCAATAGTCCTCAAAAATGAATTTTGCACAGTTTTTTATTCTCTCATATTTCTACCAGAGATTGATAATGCAGGTGAGGTCTTTTCTTCAAAAAGAGAAGAAAGGTCTAGCGTGAAGATGAAGATGAAAGAAATCTTGTCTTTCATGTTTTGGATCCAGGATCCACATGAACAGTGCTTGCAGAAGAAGAAGATGAATGCAGGTTTCCTAACTGCTGTCTAAGGCCTCCAGCACCAATCCATCTATTCACTCCTACATTTTTCTTCAAAGTGTGGCCCTAGCAGATACTGCTTCTTAATGTATGAGCATCACAGGCAGAGGTGGTATGGCTATTCTCAAGCAGCCCGTGTAAACAGCCTGCAGACCAGGGTGGAGTGGGCTTAGCTTAAAATCTTTGGAATTTTAGGGATACACCAGAGAGAGCACAATTAGAACAGCATTACTGGGATGCACTAGCATGATGCAGTGTTAACCTGCCAGGCTTGAAATCTACTTTCTTGTTGGGAATTCATAATTCCACAAAATCCACAACAATTTTTGGTTTTAACATCTGAAGGGACTTTGATGTTTACAGCACAGGTTTGCTTATGATGTACTGTGAAATTCACCCCCCTGAGATATGTTGCTGGCAGGTATGACCTTTTGGGGAAGCTGGTAGTCTGGTTTAATGCTTTGTTTATTTCTTCTTCAAAGCCAACAAGTAAGTAACACAGAAAGCTGTCTGCCTTTTCTGCTGTTAGGAAAGGTTATTTTGTTTCTTTAGTATGGAGAGTTGATTTATTGCAATACCTCAGCATTGCTCTTACCAGCAAAGGTTTTCAGAAGGTAGGGTGGTTTGGTTTTGATTTGGTTTTTTTTCAGTACCTGAAAACTATGACATTTACACAGTAATTTTTTACTCAGATTAAGAATATTGAAGCCGGTCTCCTGATTGCCCTTTCTCACTGTACTTTGGTGAACAATATTTCTAGAACTTCTAAAACTGGACCCTTTTTTGGATGAAACGAAACAATTATATGCCCCAGGAGCAGAGCTGATGTAGTCCAGCCGTCACTGGGAATTCAGTCCACTGAAACAAACTAGAGATAGCCTGATATAAAAGGTCTCAAAACACATAGCATGGGCATCAGGTCCTTATCACCAGATCAGTTACTCAGCAGATCCACTCCTATCCGTCTGTGCTATTTCCTAATGCTGGCAGTCAATAAGTCACTTACAAGACTCTAATGTTACTTGAACTCATGTAGAAAAAACACAAATTCATAATTTGTACAGAAAGAGTGGCTTCCATTTTAGTCAGCTGTAAGAGTATATTTAGGACGCAGAATTCTGAGTTTTGCTGAAACATTTCACATACAAGAAGCACAGATAAATAAATAATGACTACCAGTACATGATAAAAACTGTACATTAGACAGCTAGGCTATAGCACAGTACAAGGG
The DNA here is from genome assembly GCA_013399875.1 of Gymnorhina tibicen. Taxonomy (NCBI): domain Eukaryota; kingdom Metazoa; phylum Chordata; class Aves; order Passeriformes; family Artamidae; genus Gymnorhina; species Gymnorhina tibicen. The sequence goes on along the minus strand of VXAZ01002838.1, from coordinate 3,495,781 downwards.
ATTATGCCTATATTTAAGAGTAAAGTGTATCTCTTATATTTCCATTGTCACTTAGGTACCATAGGAAAATTGTTGCACCATCAAGTAGAAATGCAAACACACAGAAGACCAACCTGAATTTAAAATAGAACCTCTCCCTTCCCCTGTGACTGTCATAACATTTCTGGAGTAAATTACCCTAAAATATGTTAAAATAGTCACATGTTTCTTTCTTTAAGACAAAACTGCATGTTTGTTAAAAGATTTTAGATGCTTCAAACAATAAACTTAATATTTTATTGAATACCGTTTGATACAGAAAATAGAGCTAGAGAAATACAATGTTGGGAACAATTACGGAATAAAAATTGTGGCCTTGTATTATCATACATTTTAGATAACACAAATGGTTCCTTGTGATCTTAGTATCTATGAAATGCTTTCTATTTTACCAACAAGTGTGGAGGGTTTGCTGTCTCATCTTGTCCGAAATTACAAGGCTCAGATCTGCAAAAAGAAAGCCATACTTAAAAAACATACCAACCTCCTTATCCTGTCCTCAGAAAATGGCAGGGCGATACCTGACATGAACACTACATGTAGTGAATTTCTTCAAATAGACATTATGAAAAGCTAAATGTATTTAAATCTAATTTACCTTTCTTTACAGTAAAAGGTCCTTTTTATCAGCTAAGTTGTGCTTTGTGCAGAGACTTTTCTGTACGGTATTGTAATTCCTGGAATTCCAGTAGAAATCAGGACCTCATGATTAAACAATTCCTGTTTCAGTGCCTTCAGTCTAAATACAATCATGAAGAAACTCATATCAGAAGAAAAATCAGTGGGTTGAAGTGATGTGCACAAGGTTACGTAGAAGATCTCTTCAAGTGCCAGCTGGAATCCTGATAGTATTCTGATACACTGCAATCTTTGCTTTGCTTGGAGTGACTGTAGGACTGTCAAAGACTTTTGATAGTAGTATGTTTCAAGAAAAGCAAGATGGCATGAAATACTATCTGTCTTAGTTTCATTTAAAGGCTAGAGCTTTCACAGTGCCCACACTACCTTCTGAAAAAAAGAAAAGATAAATCATTGAGTACCGCTGCTCAGTTAAGATGTCCACGATTGAATTTCTGATGCTCTTTGAGAACTGTTGCTTTTTTTTCAGTTCACAAAGTTTTGCTTTGAACCGTATGAAAGCTAACAGAATGCAAATTAAAGTATTTATTGTAATAAATTCAGATTGACTTGGGAAACTGTTTAATAAACTTTATGTAATTGTCTGCGTAGTAGCAGCTGGAATGAAAACAGTAATGATGTAATGGCAGTAATCGGCTGAACATGGTTCAACATTTTTCTCTCAGACACCACAGCCCTATGCCCCATCAACATCTGCCTCAGTTCATTACTCCTTAGATATAAAAGCTGTATTATATATTCTTTAGATCTACATTTATACTCTCAGGGTTTCTTGTAACATGGCGGAATTGCAGTCATTGTATACGAAGGTGAGTACTGTGCTTCTTACAACGTGAGATTGCACTATCCGAGTTGTATCAATTGCATCTGACATTCTTTGAGGACAAATTATTAATTCGTCATTACTCTTAGCCCCCAAACTCTTCCCGGTTACGCATCCCTGTTTTTTCCCACTTCAAATAAGTTTGCTGCCTCAAAGAACTCATGATCAGACTCGTGTGGTATTTGTATGTATATGCAATGGGTGTTTGTGGGAATTTCTTCTGGGCATTCTGACGTAGCAGTGTCCAATCAGTCAAACAATCAACAATCTACTTATCTATGTACCTATATTTTTGTCAGTGATTCCTAGGTAATTTGGATGCTGATCCTTGACCAGAAATTCATTATGATATCCTCTCAGATACTATCATACTATGGGTCGTGACATTTGTGTTTATGTGTTATCCAAGCCTAACCAGCAATACGTGCAAAGCAAGAGATAAGCTCCTAGAGCCAGGAGAACTGTTCTTAGCACACAATTGACTCAGCAAATGTATCTATTTTCTCTTTGTGAGTTACCTATTGGTCCCTGCTGGACAGCTACCCAACCCACGGAAGTGTTTCCAATGACTACTGCATACCTCTGGCAGCAGAACTTCTGTAAGCACAGAATCATGACAGCTTCTCATCCCAAAAATAACTTTGCAGATAAAATGAACATAAAGTTTTAGAAGAAATGAATGTAAAGTGACTTTCAGTACAAATGACTCCATTGCATCCTGTATCCAACTGAACAACTATTTATTTATGATGTTTGTTACTTACAGAATACTAAAATAGTTATACAAGGATCATCCAAAACTTACTCAATTCTACAAGAGTAAATGGGACATTACGGAGTTGCAAATGTCCATGTCTTCACCCAGTACTGGAGTGTGCATTGGCTAATGTCTTTTGTACTGAAGTAATACAATTAAATGTTCTTTTTGTGGCTAAGTCTTGCAAAGCATATTTTTAAAACAGACTTCAGAGTGGTTCTTTGACTTTTGAAACACAAAATCTTGTGTCAGTGACACTGTCTTTATCTTATGAAGTAACATTGGGGACAGTGGGCATACTTCAAAGAAGTATTAATCCTTGCCACAGTGGAAAGCTTTTTATTTGTCAATTGAGTAAATTCCTTACTCTACTCACACAGCAATAAAAAGAGCAGATCTGTTTTCAGGATATGGCACTAGTTTGGAGCTTAAGCTGTGACATCAGGGTGCCAGGATTTCTGCAACATGATATTGTCTATTTTTCTTAATCTGGCTGTCTGTCACCTTTAACACCCTCTCTCTCTCTCCCCACCCTCCTGTCCCCAGAATTTCTATCTTCTGTGGGGGGACAAGGATAATAAAAATAAATGGTAGCAAATGGAAACAGTTCAACTAACCACAAATGTGGCTGATTACAAAATTAGGGAAAAGTGTCCTTCTCTCAGGGGCTTCTGTTCTTGGAAAACAGTGGGGAAGCAGGAGACTGTAGTATGTTTGTTATTCATTGTCTCTATTTATTACATTAAAATAACTATCCCATTTTTGTTTGTGCCTCAAGTCCAAACGGATAGCAGAGTACAGAGAATGAAACATCCAACATACAATTGGATATACAAGCCAAGTCGGCCATTAATAGTTCACTCTCCAGCATCTGGATCCTGAATATACAGTTATACAAGTTGAATTAATATGGTTGTTTACTCACATTCTTCCGGAGCATTTTCAGCCATCAGCCCTTTGCAATAATATTACGCCCAGCCAGGCTGGAGTCTGGTGACTGGTTATTCTTAACCAGATCCCTCAGCGAACTCCTGAATAAAAAGATTAAAATACAGTATTATTCCTTTTCACTTCTATCTCAAACCTAAGTAATGTAATTTAAAGTCCATTTAACCCTGAGTTATCTGTGTCCTTTTAGGTATATTAAGTATAGTGAAAAGATGCCAAGCACAGCAATAGTTGGAAGGTATTTTGATATTCCTTCAATTTTTAACCTCATGGACTTTTCTAAATAAAGGCTGTGTTTCAAATGTTAATTTCTCTTGGAAGCAAAATTGAAGCTTATTCTCCACATGTAGAACTTAATTATTTTTAATTTTCCTTGATCTTTAGAAAGTACCACCCTTATGGGGGAAATTCAGTCAAGGCAGCTTTGTCCAGCCTGAGGATTGTATTTGAAAGGTCTCTACATGAAAATTCAGCCACTGATGCAGCCTCTTTTTATTTTACTGTCCATTTTTATTCCACATTTGAGAGCTTTCTGCAGGGCTGTGTACAAGCTGTTATTTCACTGGACTTTCCAGCTACCACTAAAATCCTAGTTTGGGTGTTAGGAAGCTCTTACATTAAAATGTTTCACATTTCCCTGGAAGGTCCTATCATCTGAAAGGAGTGCTACAATTACCTCAAAATTCTGTGATTTTCTTCCCAGTGGAATTTAAATCTGAGATCCTTAGAGAACATCTGAAGACCATCTATTTAAAATATCCAAATGCCACACTATGTCACATACTGTGTCACAATATATGCTTTGATCTATAAAAGGAAATAAGCTGTTTCAATCAGCACTGAATAACAGCTGTCTTTAATGGTTTTAAAGATAGAATGGACTATTTCAACTATTATATAGTGTCATCTTTAACATCTCCGGGGTGGTAAGCAGTGGCTGCGAGATCCAAAGTACGGTATGAGGTGAAATTAAAATATTTCTCTCAATACAGAGACAAAAATAGTATTTGAGATGAAGTTTGGAGATTCTGAAAATGATCTTTATTCTGAAAGAACCTTTGTGAATACTTTTTTTGGTATTTTCTAATGAAGCTTCAATTTTTGAACAAAATTTATGGACACTTCATAGTTTCTCATGACATAAAAATTCCAAACTTTGACGTGATGTGCTAGGAAACATGAAAAACAGACAGCTGCATGTCAGCTTCCACTCCAACACCATAGGTACAAGGATATGTAAACAAAAGGATTCCAAGTTGCTGTGGTGTTAGTAAGATTAGGACTGCAGTGCTATAACCTTTGTGTTTATATATCTTAGGAGACAAAGTTCAGAAAAGTGCTTCTTGTGAGGACCATAATCATAGCAATCTATCAATTTAGTTCAAAGCAGAGGTTAACAGTTCATTTAGTTACATACATCTGTGAAAATCAGTTTTTTTTACCCTAAGGGGATCTCCAGTACAGCTGATGAAAGCTTATCAAGGTCACATGGCTGCAAGGAGAAATATGAACAGTTCAGAGATAAAGTGAAGAAACTTGTAGCTAAGGCTAGTTATTTCACTGGCACAGTTTTGTCTTGGTGCAGTCCCAGAAATCTTTAAAAAGAAATTTGGAAATTGTCTTGAAAGACATTCTGCACCCAAAGTACCCTGGAGACTTTGCAGGCACACTGAGAGAAAGCTGAGGACAGCCTTTGCTATCCTGCTAATCCAAAATTGTCAAGGGATTTCAGATCACTCTGGGGATGTTGGAGTGACCACAGAAAGAATTTGTTTTCACTGGGGGCTGGCTTGCAGTATAGTTAGTGACAATGGAAATATCACGCTCTTCCCTTGCTTTCTTCAATTTTTGTCCCTAATGGAGGAAAATATTTTCTTGTCAGATTTGTTCACTATTTTCTATGTCATTTATGATGAGATTAAATTTTAAGTGTTTTTTCTCTTGAAAGCTCCCTGCTCTCCCACTCATTCCCTCACACTACACATTTTTTGACAGCCCAAGACTTATTCCCACCTTCTTTCTCCTGTTTCAACTCTCCCCTTTTCTACATGTTTTCCCTTATACTTGAAGAACAAAACACCCCACAAAACACAAAGCTTCTTCCTGTTTGCAACACCTTCTCCAAAGTGAAGATTACGGTGATTTCTTTTTTTCATTAATTATTGCAGGTCTGCACAGTGTAATGCATTTGCTACCTAGGCCAATTTCCTGAACAGAGACACAGAGCAAGAAATTTTTTTATGATACAAATCATCATCCTAATGACATTTCTTCCCAGAGGGAGAGAGAGACAGAGGGAGAGAGGGAGAATTTTCTGTTTTCCTGCTTCCAGCTTTATCTACTTTGGGATCAACCATTCAATCCAAGCTTAATAAAGTAATTAGGTCAGTGTGAGGCAGTTTCCCAAGGGCAGAGCCTTTTAGAATTTTTTGTTCTTTCTTAAATGCAGAGATGTTATCCAATATAGCATGATTCCTACAAACATTGTTGTGTAATGCACATTTAATTTGTATATATAACACAGCACTGCAGCAAGTCATGATTATTCAAACTAAACCTGGCAACATTTCAATGTCAATTTCTCTTTCCCATTTTCCTTTTTCCTCTTATTTTGCAGGACCTAAAGAACTTATTTTTCTTGAAATTTTTTTTTCTGTATTGCTACCAGCAGTCAATGGAATTTTTCTCAACCCTGAGGAGACTGTATTTGAGCTCAGTTAAGTGCTTTGTCACTGCCTAAATGAGTACCTTGTGGCAGCAAGTGACCATCCTCTCTACACCACAATGTGCACAAAGTTGTATCTGTACGGGATATGAAAAAGAGGTCACACACCTTTAACTCACAATGCCTTTAATATATTTTCCTGTTACTAAATGATATACACGTCCTCTGACATTCTCTATGCTGCATTTCTGTTGTAACTGTACTTTCGTTTTGTTGATATGAGTAACAGTCAACTACTGTTTCTGTATTATTTTCTGTACAAACTAGAAATGCTACAGTGAAAAAGATACTCCTACGTCAGTTTAACTATAAAGATTAATTGCTGGAAAGCCATAAAATACTTCTGTGCTAGCTAATCAGTTTAAGTAGCAGTAATCTCTCTGAAACTAGAAATTCATCAATTAATCATCCCAAATGTAAATGCAGTCTAGGCAGAAAAATCGATAAAAACCCCAACCACTCTTTTAAGGTCAGATGTTATCAACCAAAACTCTGCTGTTTCACTTACGCAAGACTGCACATCTAGTTAGAGATAAGGCAACCACTGCTAAAAAATTCTGCATATGTGATGAAAAATTTTCATAAAGACCTGGGGAATAAAAGGTCTTTTTAATTTTACTGAACTTGCTCATCCTTCTCACACTATTGCTGTTTGCATTTTAAGCAGACCACCAATAGCAGAGAAGTGAGTAGGATTTTCACTTAGCATAAGGAAAAAGGGCAGTTTTAATCGGTAGTGAATTCATAGTCTTGATAGTTACTATTCTTTGGAAGGACCTGGGAGATTTTCCTAAGTACGAATATAAATTCTACTTGACGAGAAGTTTTACATATGTTCTGGAAATTCATGAAATATTGAGCAATAAATTATTAAAATTTTTCATAAGAAAGGATGGGGTGGGGACACTCAAAAATAATAGATGTAAAACCAGCTAAAGAAGTTATTTTTCACACATATGATTACAGTGTGGTACTCAGTATGACAAGATGCTCTTGGTACTGAATCCTAAATTGCTACCAGATTTAGGTAAATCATAAAGATTTATCTTACAGAAGAATTTTGAAAGAAAAATCCATCAAGGACTATTAAGCATATTAAGCGTCTCAAAGACAGACATTTTGCAGATACATGAGACATATATTCTTACAGTTTTCATACATCCTTTTCATAAATATCAGCTTCAGACCTTGACAGAGGCAAGGTCTCAGGCCATTTGTCTTTCTTTAACATGAGTGTTTCTTATCTCCTGCCCTAACTTTTGCATTGTGTGACTCACTCATCAATATTTCTGTCAGCAGATGGCATTACTCAACATGACCCATGAATGTAAACAGAACAAAAGGGTGTTGATTGTTTCAGGAAAGGAAGTCTTCATCAGAGTATGATAACAAAGTGATCTGATCTATTTTCATTTTGGAAATTCCACTTTGAAAGTTAGGCAAAAGAGAATGAAATGGTTCTGAAATACATGTCCTAATTCATTACATAATGTAAAGCAGAAAACTAATTTTCCAGGAAAAAAATGTGAATTGAAGTGCAGCATTTAACTCAAATCTTTCCTAAAAAGCAAATGTAACAAAACCTTTCCAAATTCCATCTCACAGGTCTGTAATAAAAGATTCTTCTGGTAAAATGAATATGTATTACCAAACAAAATAGTTTATTCCATTAAAAAGGTAATGTTACAGAATCCAGTTTAGCAAACTAATGAGTAGCTTTGCCGACCCTACTCATTTTGCAAATGTCTTTCTGTATGAATACACCAAATGAAATGTATATGATTACTTCTGATAATGATGTGTGTAGATTTCATTCCTTCTTCAGAAACTCAAATATAGTTGTAATTATAAATGGGGAATGACCATGTGAGGTGGGAGAGGTAATCTTTTGGAGGCTTTTGGGTTTTTTCAGCAATGCTGACAGAAGTTTTAAGAATATGTTAATTCCCAAAACCAGACCAAAGCAAAGTCCACAAACACAATGGGAGCTGAACTGCATGAAAGATTGCGTTCAAAGCAGGGCTGAACCAGTGTGGCTCACCTCTGCCTAACCGGGGGAAAACAACTTGTGGACTTTGAAAGAGAGACAAGGAAAACTTACAACCAATCAAAACCCTGCTAGGATCAGTTACTCACCAAGTGAAGTCATTGCTCTGCTTGTGAATCATTCCCAGACGTTCTGATCTCTTCCAAAATGTCAGGAACCTTCTCAGCGAACGTGCAAGTCACCTGAAAATTTACTTTCAGGCTTTCATACACTGCTTTTTTTTTGAGCCCAATATTTTCATAATAAACTTAAATTTGCTTTCAATCTGTGTTTCACCTTAATACTGCCTACTAGGGATACTTGCAGTTGACATCATGTTGAACACTGTCAGTGATTAAACCATTTCAGGCATCTAACAGGTACCACTCCTCATCCTCCCCCTTTTCCTCCCCCTGTCTTTTGAAAGCTTTCACGCTTTTCCCTTTAACTATGAGGAGAAGAAAATGTCTCAGTTTGCTGAAACACACCTAAGCTCTACACTTAAAATGAGACAATGCAAATGATGAAAATACTCATTTTTGTGTAAACATCCAGTGTAGAAAAAATGCAGAGCAATCCCTTCAGAAAAATACACCACTAAGAACTGACAAACCTATCTCATTGTCTGATGAGAAAGAATTCTTTCATTGGGATAATTTTTTCCAAGCAGCATTTTTTTTCTCATTAAAAAATCTCACTGAAAATTTAATGGAAAACTTTCAAAATAATTTACTTATTTATGCTGTATATATTTTCAAATGTTTTCAGAGAATGAGCATGTTTAACAGCATAATGCCTACAAGGATTATTTTAAAAATTATGGGGAAAAACTTTATGTGACAAATCATTAATGTGCAGTCACGTTTAAAAGCAGAAAAACTCTGATAAGTTATCTTCAAGCTGGAATTCTGCAGCTACAGATGTTATGCTATTTAGAATGCAATTTACTTTGTTGTTAAAATCCTCTTTGCAGAACTGAATGCATTTAAGACTGCAGCTGGGCAGGATGATTTCAGTGTTCATTTCAACTTCATAAAAATTTTGTAAATTGCATCCTTACTTCAGGAATTTCTTTCTGAAAAGGGTTTTTCATTGACTTTGTGCCTAACAATGAAATATAACTTTTGCTAGATTGGTATAATGAAAAGAATTGCTGTTCTATTTTTACTTTTCTTGAAAAAAGGACAATTTATTTAGATGATAATTTTATGTATGTTTTGCTAAAATTGGAAACACATTGAAAACTTTTATTGCTCTTACTTCTGTGCAGTTTAAGGGAAATAATTTTATAGAAATCTTCCTCATCAAGAAATAACCAAGAAAATTAATTCCATTCGAACATCTGCAGCATTTCTGCATATTCCTAATTTGGCAGTTCTTGCAGGGGTGATTTTCATAATGTGCTTAGCACCACCCTCAGGAAATCTTTAAGATGTCTCACATAAAACTGGAGAAATATCAGATCACTGCTTTCTAAAATATTTGCTTATTTCTTTCAGGGAAAGCTAATTATATGTGACATATGAACAAGCATGAGAACTCATGCATATTCCAAGTTAAAAGAAACCTATAGCCTAAAAAAAATATTTCCCCAATGGGTAAGATGAGCAGCAGGTGAGAAAAAGATGTATGGGAGAGAATCACAGATTATAACTACCCATAGCTAATTGCTGTTTAGATGAAACATGTGCATCTGTTTTCAGCAATTAGTGTGGAGATCAATAGAAAACATATATATTTAATTAGACATGTGGTTCATTTTACTATAATTGGAACCCCATGTCACTTCTGGCTCTCCATATGCAGTATGGTCTAAAATGTTTTCTGGGGTGTGTTTGCATCATGTGGAAGGTGAAGCGCAGACACCAGCTGATACTCAGATCTCATTGTCTTGTGGTGCTGTTAAATGTAGGCATTTACAGTGATTTAACTAGACCAGAAACCAATGAAACTTTGATTTTGAATGTCATTTAACCCTTTCCCTGATGACTGACCCCACTGCATGTCTTGTAACAATCACGACTGTTAATTCCACATCTGTTCACCCATATTTGAGCTTACCAGTATTTTGAATTAAGCCAGTTCCCAAATCTCTAAAAATTAAAGCAACCCTAATTTTTATACCTTCTGAGAAACAGATACATTCAGAATAAGGAAGAATGGTGGTGGAATTATGAAATTTTACTCACTGAATAATTCTTAATCAGTGATTTCAGTCAAATCATAAAAATTTTCAAGCAAATTCTGAATTGACAAACCCACCCCAGCTCCCCAAATGTGTTGATTTATACATCATTTGGTTACTTTATGTCAGTCTCATATATATTAAACTGTAAATGAGGGGAAGCTTCCTCTGCTGATACAAATAGCAATAGAATGCAGGAGGGAATTGGTAAAGCTTGTTCTCAATGCCCATACTGTCTGTATATGTGTGATACCATGAAATGTGTTCATAAGCATTTTAGGTGTTTAACTCCAGTGTCTATCCTAGACTACTTTATATTCTCATTTAAATATTCCAGTATTGCTTACCAGATTTTTTTATTAATTTAGCAGATATAAAATGAATTGAACTGGAACAATTCAGTGAAAATCACAGCTTTAGCATAGTTCTTGCTCAGAATACCTCACATTGTAAACATCTGCCTGGCCCAGGCTAATGGATCTATTTTAAGCAGAACTAGTTAACAGACAGAGCAGGAAAACTCTGTTAGAGAGGGTAAGGGAAATGGCAGACGGAAAGTTGCATCAACAGTAGTTGACTTTCATGTTAAAAATTCTGTGTTAAGTCTAATAAAGCACGCAGACACCGAAAAATGTGTAAGTGAAAGTACTCTTTGAAAGACAAATGGGTGTGTGTGACCTGTTAAATGACCCCATAGCTAAAGCATACAAACTGAAACTAAGAGCTGAAGTAAATTAGATCTTTCATCTGGATGAAAGATTTCAAAACCACATATCAGGAGAGAAACTTTGCAACCAGATAAGGGATATTCTGGGCGAGGGAACTTCCTGGTTTTATGCTCTGGTAATGTCAGAAAAGGACTGCTGTTTCATGTGGAGAGAAGAGCAAAAGCATTAAAGTACTGCATCTTAACTTTGGATCCCATATATCTGCATTTTCTAAGGTGAAATATTCAATGTGCATAAACCACCTTTGTTTCCGAGATTATGTTTCAGGAATGAGTATCTTTGAACCAAGTATTATAAACACTGGAGTCAAAACTGAATATTTCCTCCCAATGCCCTTCACTAGAATATTTGACCATATGCACTAAAAATGTTACTTTTCAATCTAGCATGAGTATAAACAAATGATGGCTTCACTTTTCCTTAATGTATTTGCCTAAAAATTTTACAGTTGCTATGCAGCCTTTTTACGAGAGGTAGAAAATACAGATTTAGCATGCCTCAAGCTGAGGAAAAATTTAATCCTTTTCTTCAATTTCTTAGGGAAACATTTTAAACTAGTATTAGGCAACATCACCACTATTTTTTGTGAAGTCTGGTCTTGCCAGAGGAGGTCTGGGAAATTATTACTCTCAGGAACCGTAAATTAAAAAATCTATCTAATTAATTTGGGGAGAAATTAGACAAAACACTCTTCAAAACAGAGCAAGGCTGGATTTCAGGTACCTGAAGAATGTTAAAATTAAAGAGTAAAGGATTTGTGGATTTACAGCAAGTTTATCAGGAAGTTTCTAGGTTGCAGTCTTGGGTACAGATCCTGAAACTCTGGCCATGTCTCCTTTAAAAATTTAACTCCTTTTCTTCTTAAGCACATCCCTCTTTAACTACACAAGCTCCCTAAGATATTTTTGGGCTCCCTCTTCCCTGTCTTTATTCACTCCCTGTTGTTAGAGGCGTCCACTGACCCAAGAAAACTTTCATCCTAAGGCAATGGCTGCATAAACACATATTTCCAGCAAACAAAACGGTTGCATTTATTTGTTTTTTCAGAAAGTTGTTTTTTATCTTAATTATATAAATGGGCTCAGAACAGAACAGCTAGAGAACAAGTGATAGAAAAGCCGAGGAGCATAATGTATTTTCTTTCTCATGCATTGCTTCATAGATCCACTTTGTCCTGCTTAATACTTTTTTCCTTCTTGACCCTTAAAAGTGAAAGTGCCCAGAACAAAAGTATTACTCTTGGACTGACGCCTATGAATATTGTCAGTAATTGCAGGAATTAATGGGAATTTCTAAGTATTATTGCCCTTGAATAAATTGACATCATTATCTTTGTTTTACAAGGGGAAATTTCTGTCATCGGTATCTGAGTTCTTGCTTGCCTCATGCTGCTGCCTTGGATATTGGTGCTGGACAGAGGCCTGGGCATGGAGCGCACTGAAGGCCAAAATAAAAAGAAAAACAAAAGAAGCAAAAAGCCACCCCTGATCCCTCTAGAAATCCGTTGAAATTGAAACAGATTATGAAGTTTTGTTTTTGCAGAGTTGACAGAAGTGCAGCTGGTTCAGCCAGGGAACAGCGGGAGCTGTGCTGAACTCCGGTGTGGTGGCTTGTCTGCAAGAGGAGGAAGAGGACAGCTTGCATGACAGTACCAGTCCACTTTGCGAGACATACTAGGAGTTGATTTCATCCTTCCCAACTTCATTCCAAATGGTTGCTTAACTCAGGATAGCATCAGGTATTTTGGCTGACAAGGCCAGGATTATTGCAAGGGACGCTTGAGATACCTTTGCACCAAGAGCATGTCCATACTCAGGATTTGCTGGGCTTCCCAGCTGCATCTTGGCTGCACAACAGAATGTGTCCCACATCTGGTAGACATAACAAAAAAGCATAATCAGGCCAATATACATGAACAAGAGTGTTTTTCCCAGCTCTCAGGATGTGACTAGGTCAGTGGTGTTGATAAAAGCACTGCACTACATTGGAGGTTGTTACAATAGCAAGCCCTGTGGCAAGGCAGAAGGGCAGCTTCTATGTGAGCAGCATTGCCAGTGTCTCTCTGTACCCGCCATGAGCCTGGGCCCTCCGACCCGGACTTAAGACTGATTCAACACCTTGTGCAGGTTACCACTCACACAGAGATTATGCCTCTGTTCAGGCTAACATGATTAGGTTTTACCTCAGACTCTGCTATGGAGTAGGTGTTGGCAAATAAATGACTTTTTGTGTCTAGCCCCACTCTTAAGTGTCAAGGAGAAAATAAGTCTAAATAAAAGGCTGTAACACAGTCTTGTGATTTTTCAAATTTTATGTGTGAATTATACACTTTATAAGGAGTGATGAGTTTATCTTCTTCTTTAAACATATTTTAAAGTTCTTTTGTCATCAGGAGGGTAGGTCAAGGCCAGGTAAGTGTTTACGGACATAACTGCATTGCCTAGAGATCAGAATCAGTGCTAGAAAATGCAAGACCCCTGCTGCCAGCTCAGTGAAAAGCCCATTTCTTGTAGTCATCTCACTAGCAACTTCTGTAAAGACCCAGCTGCTCCGGGGAAATGGGAAAATGCCATCTCCTCCCAGCCTGCAGTTATTTAAATGCTCCAGTGTCAACCAATATTATACTGCTTTTATGTTTTCTCCATTAGACAGCTGCTGGATCTGCCTTTATGGGAAAGCCACCCTTGAAGTCACTTGACCTCTTGGTGCCTCAGTCAACACAGATGGAATATTGAATAAAACCAGGATGTTGCTAGAAATCATATGACTCATTCAAACCAGGGAGGGAGGGCATTTTTGGGAATTGTTTTTTTCCTCCTTGAGTAAAGAAGAGTTTGGCTTATCTAATTATATGCAAAGGTACACAGATTCTCTTTTGCAAGAATGTGTTTCCACAGTCCAGCAGACATCTTTAAAAGGTCAACAGTTGTATGAGAAAAAGCAGCATACATTTTGATTTGAAGCAATGCCCTTACTTCTATTCAGATCAGTGGATCACAGGATCACTGCATGGAAAGTACTGGCATATAGATGATATCTGCTTTATGTATCAAGACTTTAATTTATGTTATAAGTCTATTTAGAAGTATAACTGAAGTCTTGTTACATGTAAAACAATTCAATAAATGGAAAATACAATTTTTTCTCAGAATCAAGATACCACAACTTACAGTGATGACTTTTTTGCTATCATGATCCAGCAGCCTCTCCAAAGAGCTGCCAGCAGTTGCCTGGAGGTCATGAGCTTGTTTCCTTCCCTTTTTTTCTGGCCTTCTGCCAAAGCCAACTTGTTCAGACATCAAAACCAGCTCTACTTGCTGCTTCAATATACCAAAAATATCTAATCATCCTACTCTGCCAAGTCATGGAGTGGATTTACTAAATTACCATGGGAAGTAGGTCTAAAGATACCGTGTTGTAATGAAATTCATTGAAATCAAAAGCCCTGGCAACACAGGTGGAAGCAGAAAAACTTGAAACCTCAAACTTGAAAAATGCACACATTATTTATTAATCCATCAGATGGACAGCTTATAACTATTTTTCTCTCCTCTTTTTGATTTAAATCACTTAGAAATTCCATTATAATGTACCTTACTGCCAAGAAGAGGCATTTGAATACTCAGTTTCTGTGAAGCTGTCAAACGGCGAGCAATTACAGGAGTCTGACTCTTGCATTTAGATGTTTGCAATGCAGAGTGAGAAATTTTGGAGGAGTATAACAGGAATTCTAGTACAACCTCAGTTTTATGTATCTGGACACATAATACCTCTGCTTGCAAGCAAAGATCAAAGTGGTTTTGATCGGAATGCAACATTCTACCGTTCTTCATTACTGTGGCACACTGCTAAGCAGAGCATAGTCAAAAGATTCCCTTTCATGATGCCAAAAGCTCTTTCTTTAACTTTGGCAAAGGGAGCCTTCGCCTCATCACTCCTGATATTTTCATTTCGCTTTCACATTTGATTTCAAGATCAGCAAAGGTTGCATTGAAACCATGACATTTTTACAGCTTCACATGACTTTTGGGACCACCAATACATTATGAAAGGTTTGTGAGCTTTAATGGGTCAGTTCGTCAACTGAGTAAATTGCACTACTGTCTGAACAGGAAAAGATTGAAGCAAGATGATCTCAGGATACCAAAATGTCTCTGATGCAGTGGCCCTCTTAAAATCCTGGCATCCATTTATTAGGAGAAACAAACTCTGTTATAATGGTAGTAAAATAAATGTCTGGACACATATTATGAGAAAAAGACATATACTGTATAACTTGAAAGTTCATAAAAGCAGCACAGAAGAGAGAGATGCATCAGTAAATCAGAAAACTAAGGGCAACAGTCAATTCCAGAGGACAGGAAACACAGGCAGTTTAAAGACATGGCTGGAAGCCCAAATTCTAAGAGAAAGCCTTTGTAGAAAGGGTGACATTAGTTAGCATAGCTATAAAGTAGGAGCTGTGTTCAGTCTTGGGGTACACTGGTTTCTTCTCACAGAAGGTGTTGATGGTGTCACTGAGAAGGGACGAGCCCACTAAGAGGGACAAAGTACAGGCTGCAGCTGGTGCACACTCCAAGTTCACACCACAAGTTCAGGAGTCATGGGAAGCATTTTAATGTCTCCAAAGTCCTTCAGGGAAGGTGTAACTCAAGGTGGAGTTGTGCCTAAACACAACAATTAATCTCCGTGTTAACATGACAGATACTCTTTAACTTAAACATCCAACACAAATTGTATGGATAAGGCTGCCTGTTATTTGCAGTGTACTTCTCTGAATCCCAGCTTGTCTCAGTTAGTGATGTGTCCTGTTAAGTACCCTATTCATAAGACAAATAAAGTTATATTGACCGTGATCACATGTTTGTTTCATAACCCCTTGCCTATTGTGAAGCACTGGTAGAACTGTGTAATCCAGAGACCTCCCTCTTGACCTACTTCAGTGATAACTGCTTTTTGTTCCATCCTTTGATAAACATTATTTCACATCTGGAAGACAGTCCCAGATATTTTAATATCTGTAACAGATGTTTCATATATAATTTAAAAATAGTTCTTAAGTGAAAGTTTAAAGAGCTGCTGCATATTACTTTTATTGTTGTTCTTATTTAAAACAAATAATTTGTAAGTTTGCTTCCTCCACCATTACAGCAATAGAAAAGTACAATGAAATTCATTTAAATATAGTAGAGTTTACCAGCCAGCAAAAGTAATTTTAATGAATTTTTTTGAATAGCACTATTATTAACCATCAATGCAAAATCCTGCTGCAGAAGTGCACCCCACACACATATTAGAAGTAATTATCTCATACTGAATCTCCTTGTAAGTTATAAGAAGTATTTGTGCTCCTCGCAATCTGTAGGTAACAAAAAGTTGTTGTTTGTTTACAAATTTCAGAAGTGGGTTAAACTCTGATGCTAATGCTGTTAAAGGGGTATTTTGTGTGCAGACATGCACTCTCTAGGCATAAAACTTCCTGTAGATTTCACCCTCCATTCTCTTTCATTGATATTGTCTCTCACTAGTTTCTAAACCTCTGTTTTTGTGATTTCACTCCAATTCCTATCAAGGTATAACAGAAATCAATGCAGAAGATGATGCCAGTAGGCCTTTCTATTTGAAATCTCAAGGATGGGGTAAGTGTGGGAACAGCAGTATTATGAGAGACTTATTCCGGTCTCCACAAGCCACAGCTGAATCACACTAATCAGTGGCTCTGTTGCTTCTGCTCTGTCTTTTAAAAAGAGTTTTAATCCTCAGTGTGCTCTACATGACAGACATTTTGAGTGAACTCTTGAGGAAACTCATTCTCACCCAATAGCGTAGGAGTTCAGAAAAAATCCTCTCTCCATGTTAGAAGTGGCTAAACTTTGTTACCTAAACACCAAATAGGTTTGTTCCCTTTATCTGCATCTCTGTCTCCACCCAAACATATGTCTGCAGAAACTTCTGGTTCATAAAGTTGCTGGATTTTTCATTGAATTAGCCAAAGTGATTCTGAACTTCATTGCTAATGGGACTGAAATATTCACAATCCAAATATTCACTTCCTCAAAAAGAAAAAGAAGAAAAGAAAAAAAAAGAAATCTTAATTTTGCAACAATAAGAGCATTAATATATCCTGGGAAGTTTATTACACTATAAATCGCTGTTATAAAAGGGTTTTCTTTGGAACAGTTATAAAATAAATAATGAAAAAAGATAAACAGAGTGATTCATATGTTCATGTGAACTCTGCTAAGCTACTTATGAAGTGAATGAGGATTAGTGGTTTGTAAGAAGTCTCTGCTTTCTTAGCCATGAAATTTTGGTGTTTGACGGAAGAGTCTGATTAAAAATAATGACCTCATCCACTGATTTACAACTGACCATTCTGTTATTAGGGGTATAAAGAGTCTTTCTGCAAATTATAGCTTATTTGAGCTCATTAGGTAGAGACTGACATTTCTCATAAAATAAGGGGGTATGCTGGAGACATGTATGTCTCAGCTATAGTCTGGAATTCTGGTATCATTTGAGGACTGCAGTTTTGAAAAATAACTGAAGACCTCATGGGCTGTGAAGAGGAGGAAGCAGACAGTATAAAGGCTGGGCACCATGCCACTGTAAATACAGAAGTGTTTGCCATTCATCACACCACTGGTCTGGGCAGTACCCAGAGATATGCCTACAGGCCAAACTCAAAATCAGGTTTTGTGGTTCTCAAAACCAATTAACTGAAACAGGTATTTGTTTAACCCTTTATTGCTTATGGATCTTATATGAAATGTGTCCGTAGATGAACCAAATCATGTGTACTGGCTCATATTCATGTAAACCTAAAGAAATTAGAGTGTAGCAAATGTTCAGATTAAGAGCTGTAGTGTTGAAAAACATTTCTTCCTACATGTGGGAAGACAGAAAGAGTTTAAAAAGCAGAATTAGATCCTGAAATATTGCAAAGAGCCTTCTATAACCTATTATCAAAATGGCATGAGTTATTTCAGTCTTCTGCTTTCATAGGTTTTTTGACACACTTCCAAAAGTTCTGCAAACCCAGTGGAGTCAGTGAAGTTTCTCAATTATAACTGAGATTGAAAATATATCTTTTTGAGCTTTGTCATGGTTTCTCTTTTGAGAGTAAACATAGACAACCATGATTATGAAGAATTCCTGTCAAACCGTTTGTATATTCAAATGTTTTTGCAATATTTGCAAACAACTCTGTTAAGTTTTGGGCCTTACTTTCTTCTGATGTTGAGGAATGGTGCATACACAAGGTACAAATGTATCTCTCCTTGCTTGCTTCTGAGTAAAACAATGATTAACCACACATTCCTTTTCCTAACTGTGTGGAAAGAACATCTTGGCAGATTTCCCACCTTCTAGCATTTGTATGTCTCAGGGGAAGCATGTGGTCTGAGAGCACCTTTTAATATTAATATAAGCCTTGCCATAGCGACATGAGTGTTGCCACAAAAGTCACTGAAATCACTTAGAAAAATAATTTGAATTACTGTGGGGAAAATTACAGATTAAGACCAGCTTTCCAAGACTGTTGTAACACACAATTGTTGCAGTCTCACACTCTGGCTCAGTTTTGCATTCTCTGTCCATTTGCAAGGAAACATGGCTTGATTTTTCATTAGATATAAACAGTAAGAAGCAAGAATACACAGGACTGCAGCTTTAACTGTCAGTAATTTGCAGCATTTACAAGTGATTTATACTGGACACAGATGGTCAACAAGGTTTGTAGGCCCAGACCCTCAGAAGATGTTCTTTCCCTTCATGGCAGCTCTCAGGAAAGTGTCTGTAAGGGTGGTAAACCTCCTCCAAGTGTTCAGGGCTTTGGTGAAGGAAGGGAAGAAAGAACTCAGCCCTCAGAATGACTTCAGTCAGATGCAGAAACCAACTGGTTGCAATTGTCAGTGCTTTAGGTTGATCCATCTGGTACACTGTAGGACACAGAAGACAGAATTTGTAATAAATGGAAACTGAATTGTGCACCAGCCTACTAGTGCAGAACTGAGATTTGAGGCAGGCAACAGACAGTTCTTAAAACCTCTAAGTGTACACGACTTTCTCCTCACAGGAAAGCGGGGAACTGATCTTCTCCTATGTGAGTCTGGCCATCGTTTCCATTACAAGAGCATAAATTATAGTAGAAAAGGATAGGACAGGTACATAAAGAACAGTTAACATATTTCTTTTAATCTGCCCCTTCACTTACTGTCTGTTCTGTAAATCACTGGCACAAGATTTTCCACAGGAAAAGCTGAGTTAATAGGCAAACGCCTTAACCTGAAGAAAATAACACTGAAGTCTTCCAAACCCATCCTAATAACTCCTACACAACTCTGTGGTTCCTGAGTTCAGGCCAGAAGACAGACAGAGATATAATGAGAAATTATGTCTAGTTAGGCCTGACTGTCATCCCTTCTTCAAGACCACACTGTGATTCCACAAGCTAAACTAATTTGCAAACTAATATTCACTATGCTTTTGTCTTAAGTTTGATCATGTATTAAAAACAGGAACAGAGGAGATGTAAAAACCCACAATACCACTCTAGCTGTACTCTGAGTTCTTCTACTCTGAGGAAAAAAGTCTTTTCATGCTTTTTTTGAGAGAACTCTAAAGAAGAATGAACAAACTTCTGTTTTTAAATGAGTTGTATATATATATATATACACAATTCGGCTACTCTTTTTTTTAAGCTTTGTAAACCCAAATACCTTCATAAAGAGATTTCTGAAAAAAATTCTGGGCTTTTCAGAGCCTCTCTACTTTGAATTGGTGCTTAAAAAGATGTAAAATCTTTTTGCCTTTTGAAGTCCACTCATCACTGGTCAAAGAACGGACTAAGGGAAATTTATAGGTTGTATCTGGTACTTTGGGCAAACCTGAAAGTATACATCAGAAGAGAAAAAAAGAGAAACCATATAATTTACTTATATCATGCTCTCAAGAATCATCAAAAATATTTCACAAGAATCAAATAGCTGGAATGGGCATGGCTGATGTGAAGCGGCCTGAAAAGACAAGAAAATTCATGTGTGCTGAGGTCTTAAACTGCTGCCTGATAAGCATGTTGTATGATGATGCCAATTTCTTTGCTGAAGCTGAGAGAAGGCACCATGAGTGGCAGTTATGAGATGATATCATGTACAGAGAGTAAGTTCAGATTAGTTATTAGGAAAAAATTCTTCACTGTGAGTGTGGTGAGGCACGTGAACAGGTTTCCCAGAGAGGTTATGGATGCCCCATCCCTGGAAGCGTTCAAGGCCGGGTTGGATGGGCTTTGACTAACCTGATCTGGTTGAAGGTGTCTGCTCACAGCAGAGGGGTTGACCTAGATGATTTTTAAGATCCCCTTCCAAATCAAACCATTCTATGATTCTGTGATACAGAGAGTCTGTCCCCATTGCTGTAGTCTGCACCATGGAAGAGCTGATTGTAACTGCATTATTATCCAAGGGAATACGTGGAGACCCTTCCCTTTGAGGGACCTTGGTGTTGAAAACTGTCCCAAAATGACCCTCAAATAACTAAAAGAAGGCATCATCCTGAATCTGCTATATCACATAATCAAAGAATCACGGAATACATTAGGTTCAAAAAGACCTCTAAGATCATCGAGCCCAACCTCTGACCGAACATCACCATGTCCACTAGACCATGGCACTAAGTGCCACATCCAGTCTTTCCTTAGACACCTCTAGGGATGGTGACTCCATCACCTCCCCGGGCAGCCCATTCCAATGTCCAATCACTCTTTCTGTGAAGAAATTCTTTCTAATATCCAACCAAAACCTCCTCTGGCCCAACTTAAGGCTATGTCCTCTCGTCCTGTCGCTGGTTACCTGAGAGAATAGGTTAACCCTCAGCTGTCTGCACCCTCTTTTCAGGCAGTTGTAAAGAGTGGTAAGGTCACTCCTGGCGCCTCCTTTTCTCTAGGCTAAACAACCCCAATTCCCTCAGCTGCTCGTCATCAGACTTGTGCTCCAGACTCTTCCCCAGCTTCATTTTTCTTGTCTGGACATGCTCCAGCTCCTCAATGTCCTTCCTGAATTGAGGGGCCCAGAACTGGACACAGCACTCGAGGTGTGGCCTCACCAGTGCTGAGTACAGGGGAAGAATCGCTTTCCCAGTCCTGCCAGCCACACTAGTCCTGATACAAGTCAGAATGAGATTGGCCTTCTTGACCACCTGGGCACACACTGGGTCATGTTCAGCTGCTCTCTGCCAGCATCCCCAGGTCCTTCTCCCCTGAGACACTTTCCTGCAGTGCTGCATGGGGTTATTGTGTCTCGAAGTTTTGTCCTGAAAAACAAGGAAGCTAGAAAATTACTGAGCTGTGATGAAGTTATTAAGGATGCCAAATGAATCATGCAAAAGAATCATTTAAAACACACACATCCCCACCATGTATATATGGCAACAGGGATTTGAACTAACTAGTTTAATTGCTCCCAAGATCTGCTGACCTCACAGGTCACGCAAGCGTACAGGATGGCAATGAAACAGCACTGCTGAAGTCCAGATCCTCCAATATCCTGTCAATTGAGACTTAGAGGCACAGAGCCACCTGTGTGCTCCTGCTTCTACTGAGCTGGGAAATATTCAGAAGTATCCCACACAGGTACTGTGGTCCTGAGGAGTACAGGAAAAAGCAAGGGGAAAAAATCAATTCTGTCTTAAAGAGCATTTAAACAGTTTGGAGTAAAAATGCTGGGGACCACACATTCAACACACAGAAGAAACTAATTTTTATGAACCTACTTACCATCCATGCTGAGCATAGGACAAGGCAAGGTTGGTCTGGGGTCCTGTCTCAATGCATATACACAAAAAAGCTGGATTGTTGTCACAAAGATAGCCCCTAAGCCTATTTCCTGACTTCTGAATTACCTAGCTTTTAATATTGTGGTTTTTCAAGATAGGCTGTGTGTTTATAGTTTTACTATGGAGCAGCAAAAGAATTCAAATGAGCAGATCCAGCCTTTCTATAAACCTGCTCAGAATTTTTCTCTTAATTGAAACGCACAAGAGTCCTTGCCATAGTGTTTTTTGTTTCGCAGTCAATTTTTCACTAGCGAACAAGACTCTAAATCAAGATGTCTTTTTCTGCTACGTATTCAAGCTAGGAAAGTTTGGAGAGATTGATTAAACTTACCTTTCTGTCCATTCACATCATAGTCCTCCCTGACTTGCCTTTTATACTTACAATTTCCAGGGCCTAAGTTCTCGGATATTTCTGTCTAAATCATGATGTCATAAAATGAGTGTGTAACTTATGACTAAGCTCTGGCACATTACAGAAATACCTTGGTTCATCTTCCCTCTCAACTGCTTTTAGGACCATAGGTGATTCTTTTCAAACAAAGCACCCTGATTCAAGTCCATGTCCTCGCCTGTCATTCACCACTGAGAAATCAATGTTGGGAGGGCTTAGGCAGGGTGGGATATCCAACTAGAGACCTTTCCTCTGTCTGATCTGTGTATAGGATTTAAACCTAGGTAATCTAACCACTGCAAAGCAAAGCTAGAGGTGTTCAGTTCTGATATCCTCTCAGTCTCTCTTGTCCTACTGTGCAAAAATACTTAAATATTCATTGAGCTTAGACAGAGTGTGAAAATCACTATATTTAGATCACAGTCTCTGCTCATACAGCTACTAATGTGTGTGTGTCAAGTGGATCACCTTCAATAAACACTGACTTTGCTCAGCTTATTCTAAGCATAAGGCAGCTCTCTTGGGAGGAAAGCAATTTTATTTCAAAGCTTTGCTCTAAATCAAATTTATGGGGACTTGAATTTTAGGAATCACTACTTTGAATTCAGCTAGGATAACAGTCTTCCTCTTTTGGCTTTTTTTAACATCACTTTTGCATCTACCCTACTTCTGGAATTGATTTGTAGCTGTGAAGTATATGTTAACAGAATCCTCTGCCCCTCTATTCAAAAATCTGCAGATGAACTACCTTTTAAAAAAGAGCTAAACCCTACTCTTGCCTGGGAATCCCCTGTTGGCCAGCTTAAGTTACCTCACATACATCTGGCTGTTTTTTCTGAGCCTCCTGGCTTTGGATATTTAAATGCACTCTATCAGTTGCCTGGCACTAATTTAGCTGTTGAGAATTGCCCACTTGTGCAACTGGGTTCCATTTCCGTACATGCTCAGGACAAACATGAGGCAGGGTGATGGCTCTAGGGGCTCTTGGAAGGTTGTGGGGACAGCAAGGGTGACACTGCCTCCTTGGTCGGGTGGAGAGCCTGGAGGCACTGGGAAAGTTCTGGTGGGCTCCAGGCCAGGGGTGGGCACAGTCCACCCCTCTCTGTGACACCACCTGGGGCAGAACCCACCCCTGAAACTTCAGGCAATTGTGCAAAAGCCAAGGAGAAAACATATGGAAAGAATAAAACCAGGGAACCTTATAAAAAGACTGCATTTAGAAAGATGAAAAACATGGAGAACAACCTGAGAAGCTTTGCCTGAAGCAAAGGCTGTGGGTACTGCCAGCCTTTTTCTGTGCAAATAGAAACCCTTGGCAAAGATTTTAAGTATGAGGTAATTGTTAGCAATGTTATGGTTAACCAGTATCAGATTGGTACACTTGCAATATTCTCATTTTAGAAGGCTGGATTTTAAGAAATTGAGTGAGACTTCCAGAACTTCTTGCACTTGATAAATCTAGTGAAAATAATTTGGATTCCTCAGAACTGTTATTCACAGTTTCCTCTTCTCTTCCCATCCCTTCACATTCCCATAACAAACTGTGGTCTCCTAAATCATTTTCCAAACGAAACCTTCAACTTAGCCCAGGTAAACTCTGTCAGGATATTATGTCCCTGTTTCATTTGCTATTTCTCATTCCCTTTATTTGAAGAGTGAGAGGAATGTGTCTCATGTGTCTCACCACAGAGAAGCTCCCCACCACAGTACAGCAGGAAGACAGCAGTACACCTGAAACAGTGCAGTTAAGTTCTTCTCAAAAGAGTTTGCTGATCCATCATTTACAGCAGTGTGTCTTGCATCTTTTATGGTGATCACTGGCAAAATAAGGGCTGGCAAAGGTGTTGTGCTGTTCATGGCACACCTGCAAGCACAGCCATCACCTGCGTCCGTGAATGCTTTGTTTTGTGTGCATATTGCAAATATGGGTGAGGAAATGTCTTTCTTCAAATACGATTGTTAGTCATCCTTCAAAGCATAAAAGTTTTTTGGGATGGAGTAAATTGTAAGCATGCAATTAATGGAATTATTTTTTGCAACTGAGTTGCTGCTAGGATTTCATCCATGCTTATATTGCACAGGCTTTCATTATTTTGCTTCCTGCTTTATGTTTGCTTTATGATCTGTAAATATATCACAAGGAAGACTATTGCCAAGGGATACATCAAGCTAACATTTTCTAATTAATAAATTAAGAATCAATAACAGGTTACACCTAATCTTTCTGAGAATCCAACCTGGAACTTTTAAAGTTGATAAACATACAACATCAGTCAGTAAAGCTAACAATGATTCATTCTCCTTAAATAAATCCTGTTTGTCTTCCACAGGCAAATGTAAGAACTTTGCTTATATAATAAGAACTAAGAGAAATTATTTATGAAAAAAAGATTAGTTTTTGATAAAGCACCACACACAGATTAAACAAATGAACTCATAAATTAACATATGTTAAAGAAAATGCAGATAAATCACACACCCCACCCCCACTTCCCCGAACTATTAAACTTGAGATACCTTGTTCAGGCTAAAATGTATTTCAGCCCTATTCTGTAACAGACTTGAAAAGAACTGGGTAGTGTCAACATTCAGCTTTCAGCTGTTGCACCTGAAATGCAGAAAAAATATTTTGCTATTATCTGTACATGTCTGAACTTGGTGTACTTGCTACTCCAGGGCTGTTTTCCACACTAGCATGTCTGATGCCTTTGCTTTGAAACAACCAGCCTGTATTGTGGGAAATAAACAGGTCTGTGGCACACCTACTAATTTTTTTGTTATGCCTGCGTTATCGGAGCAGGAATGTACACATTGCAACCTCTCCTGTTCTATGTTAATGTAGAGTGACTATAGAATTCTTTCGGGATTACTCTGCAATCTGCAAGAACAAGCAATTACAGTAGGTAAAAATTATTACCTATCAAACCCTCCATACATATCATGTAAGCACTGAAGGCTTACATCATAACCATGCTTTGTAACTTAGTTATCTAAAACCCTGTTAAATGTTTTAATGATCCTTTCACAGGGTCCCCCACTAGCATAAAAAAAATAAAAAAATAATGTCAGCAGATGATATGTCACAGCCATGTTTTTAGCAGGACTGGGCACTGAAAAGCATGAAAGATAATGGTTTATGAGACCTAAAATAATTCTTCATTTAGAAGCACAGGGGACATTTTATTTATTCAATCTAACTAAAACAAAAATGTTTGCTTCAATAAAATAATTAAAAGCATCAGAAAAAATAAGCAAGTTAGTAATCTAAAATGAATGCAAGCCATCTTTGATTCTCAGTTGGACAGTTCCAGGAGTACATTTAATTCTGATCTAAATTATACTGGGACACTTATTTTTTATACACTCTAGTGTTTTTTCTCAACTTATTAAAAATAGGCATTAATAATCACTTTCCATGTTGAAAGATGACTATTTATTCTTGCTTTATAGCCAAATCCTTACTCATGATAGAACTTTTCCATTTATGCTGTTGCCCCTTTGTTGAATTAATATTAACTCATTACCTTAAAAATATTTCTCAAAGGGTATTTGATTATTTATAGGCCATTCTACAATTTTTCTCAGCCACCTGAGAAAAAGCAATCATTCAGCAGTCATATTTTTGTACATCTACTGAGATAATTGTGATAAATTTAGCTTAATTTTCCATGTGTTTAAGATATGAAAGAGTAGTTTAATCACAGCGGGCAGGCATGGGGCATGCACGAGGGATCAGAGTCTTGTAAAATCACTTTTCAGCTGCCCTAGGAGTTGTCAGAGCCTCTTCTACAACATTTGTAACTCTTTAGAGCTGGGACTGAGTTACATCAGTATTTCTTCACAGTGGTGTATTTGCACTGGGACTGGCAGAAGATTGGGCACAGGGAACTAAAAGATGTTCAGACAGAGAGAAAAAGAGTGGGGACAGTTTATCACATTGTCAGCAGCTGGTGGAAAGCTTGCTCTTGCCCAAAGAGTTCTGTGTCCTCTGTAAAGTGCACGCATAATATTGAATATAATGAAAAAAATATATACCTTTTCAATGGCATATGATGCATAAAACACCTATTCTTGAGCCTGCATTGCAAAAAATCTTAAGCTTAGCATCTCATCTTCATCTCAGATAACATCTGTCCTTCATTATCTTCACCTGCAGGATTCTCTCTGATGTGTTTGTGAATAGCTCTTTTTTTTTCTCTGATAAATCTGACATTACAGGACTCTCACTTGCATTAGAAAACAAGGGTGCTTTTTGTTGAATTACTAGTAGTGAATCTTTCAGAGTTATGTGTTTAATGAAAGTTTCCATAGGTGGTGGATTTTATTTGGATGGCATTACACTTCCATAAAAACAGTAGGTCTTTATTGTTTCCATATATACCTCTTATAGTGGTTTTTTGAGCTGGTCACAGGGAAAGCTGATGTCATGTAAAACTTCTATGAAGGGACCTTTCCAAAATTTTTTGGATCATTATCATAGAAACAGAATCAAGAACAAAAGTTTCTGAGAGGCCAGAGGAATTTTTACCAACCCACCTTTCTCATATTGAGGTACAAGGGTCAGCTTAGCTGTTCTTGGCCATCCTTACACTCACACGAGCCACGGAAATACCAGAGTGTGGTGTTCTATAGCCACGATTAATTTTTGGAGCTAGGTTTTTATTTCACCTATAGTGTCTGCAGATCTCTACACACAAAACTTCCAGTCACCTACATATAGTGAGTTCTAGGACAATGTGTAGCACTAGCATAACAGATACCCAACAGATACCCAAGTCCTATCAACTTCCTATTCCCTTGACTAATCCCAGGATGAGTTTTATCCATAGTTTCAGTTGAGCGCTAAGTGCGTATGATCTCAAACTCCATGTATCTGGAGAAGATATTGAAGTGTTTTCCAAAGTTTCTGAAGATACTAAAATAGCTACCTGAAATAATTTTGATGTTATTAGGCAAGGATAAGAATTGTCACAACAAGGTGAAATAAGTGACATGAATGAAGCAAGAAGAAATACTAAGTGTACCTTTCCTCTATCCTTGAGATGATGTTATATACATATATAAATATATGTATATTTCAGCAGGAGTGTTCATGGTACTTTGCAGACATAAGAGAGCTCCTGGAAAATTTACCATTTAAAGTTATTTGTCATTGCTTTACATGAAACTACTAAACTTGGCAGGACCCATATTCTTTTCTAATACTATGAGGGATAAAATAAGCAGCCAGGGATCCCATAGACTGAGTAATGCCAAAATAAGGTGTTTTATACTGTAAATCTGGCATCCTCCACTTCTGTATCTGGATGCATCTGGTCTCAAGATGGCCTGGAGTGGAAGTGGACATCATGGTCACGTAAAAAATTCCTCTATCTCAGCTTGAGAATTTGGCTGCTCCTGAGCTGCAGGTGGTCCTCTGCTGGGGACACTGTCTCTTGCCAAGAGCCCTTAGCTGAGATGGGAAAAAGGAAAGCTCCAGAGTTTCCTGTTTTTTTGAACTGAAGTGTCAATGACCATTATTTATTAACTGACAAAGGGGCCTTTTTTTCCTCTCTTTTAATTAGAAACTACAACAATTTGCTTTTCAAAGCGCAAAATATTTGAAATGATCCCAAGTAATATTCCAAAACCATTAGACTAAAGCTGGCAGTTAGAAACCTAATGAAATCTGATCGACTGGCTGAGCCCTCCTTTTCCTACACACATACTCACATGCACGCACATGCTCCCCTTGCCCCAAAAACACTAAAAAAGACCCCAGACAAGGCGAGAGCATTCCTTTTTAACAGCCATCTAAATTTGTCCCGTTTAGTGGACATTTTGGGATCTATCCATGAGAGATTACACTTACTGCTTTGAGAGGCAAAATCTCCTTCATGAAACCTCCCAGTGCAGAGTAAAAAAAGTGCATTCATTTCACAGGCTATATTTAATTTCATTCCAGGCTCATCACAGGGCTTTATAATCCTCTTCTGTGTGAAATATCTTCATGGTTTGAACTCCTCTTTAGCAGGGCAGATTTAGCATTTGCTGTGGGAGGGGGGGAAAATCTAAATGAAGCTGTGCTGAGTTGCAGCAGCTGCTCCATCACAGGCTCTCTTCTTCCCCATTTAGCATGATATCTATTCCAGCTCAGGCCTCTGCAGCACACACACACACATGCACAAACACACACACACCGGCTCACAAGATGTGAGGGTTTTGTCTTTTAATGGCAGAGCTTGACAGGCAGCTTGCTGCTGAGGTTCAGCCAGATACAGCTGGTCAAAGCAGTGCTGCTCATTTACATCTGTCTCCCATGCACTGAATTCTGTCAAGGTTTATTTGTCATGGATGGAGTTAATTGTGAAATGCTCAAAACTGAGAGAATATGGAAGATACAACATAAAACAAGCATCTGTTCTGTGAGAAAACTGAAATGCTGACACAAAGCAGGGCTAAAGCTCAAGCAGTTTAAATGGCTGCATAAATCTCATGTGTTTGAGTGCTTCAGAATTATTGAGTCTGTCTCATTCAGTCCTCCTCCTAGTAGGTTCTTCTGTCATAGCCTGCCCAAGGAAACGGCTTTTAAGCCTGTATTTGCACTGTTTTGTACATCAAGAGGTGCTTGAAGATTGTGATTGGACAGAAATAATTAAGACTGTGTCACAGGTGTATAAACAGCAACCAGTTTAGAGATAGCGTATGACTGAAATAGTTTGAGGAAGGGGGAGTTGGGATGGGGAGTGGGCAGAAACTGGGGAGGTGGGAGATGCATCAGTAGTGCAGATATGAAGTAGGAACTTCTTAAGTTTGGCTTGAAACATGCCCACATCACCTCAAGCCTATCTGGTATTGCTGGCCTATGCTTCTTTTGCAGAGGAATGCCTGTCTGCAACATGCTTATTTAAACTCATCAAATCGGCTGTGTGTTGTCCACCTGTTCCTCTTCAGCAACAGCAGGATCACTGTTAGCTGGTCACAGAGCCTTCATGATGTATTTGCCACCAAGCGGAAGCTAATTGTTAAGACTTTTCTGAAGACATAATGGTGCCCAGAAGTTTCCACAGGGAAAATATGTCATCTCTACGAAAATATGGAAAAAACCTCTTCTCTATAGAGCTTCAGTCAATGACTGCCTCAAGGAAATTAAGGCTTGTAGGAATATAAAACTGGCATGTGGTGCTTTTCACACAGTATCGAGACTTTTTTCAAAAGCACAGATATTTATGAGAAATCATGTTTCATTTCCATTTGCACAAAGTTTTATCATGTGTTCTCATAGCTATGTTTGATTAGATATTTGATGTGTCTTCCCATGAAAGCAAATCTCAAAAAAGAAACTTTTTTTGGATAACCCTACTTGGTATAGTTGGGATATACTTTTTCCTATGCTAGCCTTTTTATAGGCACAGGAACAGCAGTGTTTTCAAAATATTCACAACACATAACGCATATGCAAAGAGATACACTTCAATCTTATTGATTCAAGTGTGACTTCAGCATTGTCAGTTAAACACGCACTTAAACTCCTTGCAAATTGGTGCCTCAAACACTTGTTAAAACCTCCCTCTTTCATACCAAAGGGTCATAATAATTTGGAGTTAGTGCTGCCACTTCTGAGTACTTTGATCTATGCAACAAACTCTTCCTTGTTGTCTGCTGCCCATCTGTTCATCTCCTCACCCCAGTTGCAATCCATGAGAGCCTGTGGGCTTTCTGAAGTCTAACTTATTTAGGTGGGGTGCAGCAGAAATTCGGTCCTGATCCATCAGGTCAGGCAAAAGAACTCTTGAATCTCACACTCTTGAATCAGGAGTTAGAAACTGTATCAAATGTGAAGAGAAAAATTGCAGCTAATTGCAGAAAACTGCTAGCAATCTGCAGGAAGAGGCAGAACTCAAACGAGAAATCCCACAAATTTCAGGAACCTCCTCAGAATTCCTCTTGCCCACGGTGTCCTTACAGTCTATCTCTAAACTCATTCTCTTATCCTTTCAATGGCAAGTTAGCTACTCCTTTTCTCCTTTTGTGTGTATCATTCTTTGCCATTTTTTTTTTCACAATTCCTTTCCCAACCTCCTCCTCACCTCCAAAAATATACGAGTAGATAAATAAGCAGTGACTGTGACCTCTCCCTGACTTCACTCTGCTTCCAATAGAAACATGGTTCAGGTTGATGCTTGAGCAGAATTCATGATAATTTTAATCCTTTTGAAACAAATGTTTCAATGTTTTTGTCATCTGGAGCCTTAGGATAAACTTAGGAACAAGAATATTCTGTCTATATTTGTTTGTATAATTTTCAAGATCTTTATGTCTATTTGGGTTTTATTTGTATACAGTATGGTGTTCACTACCAAATAGAGAGAGCAGAGTCTCTGTGGAGTCAGAGATATCTGTGGAAAATCACTCAGAAATTTGGAATTCTCTTCCATGTTCAGGGAGTCAAAGCCCTTCAGCAGATCAGCATCACCTTCTTTCAGGCCATGAAAAGCAATATTAAACTTGTCATGATCACTAACTGGTTTGTCCTGTTTCTTTGAAGTGTCATCACATGGAAGTCTGTACAAAGAGTAGATTTTTTTTTAATTTCCCCATTTCTTTGTGTCAACTGTTCTCCATCTTTTATGTTTATACTGTTTCTCTTACATCAGCAGTTCCAGAATAACAAAATCTGCCTAGGCTGTCAAAGATATGAGAAATTTTAAATTTTCACATCAATCAAGCACTTGACACGTGGTAGGTAGACAGTGCAAAAGGTGTTGCACACCAAAACCCTGTGACTGAGCACAAGGCTACAAATATTTCCATTCCACAGTATTCAGAACTCCATTCCAAGTGCAATTGGTAACTAGTTTTGGACAATTTGCCATGTGTTTTCCAAAGGAACTTATGGATTTGCCTGGAAGAAGTGAACTGGATTAATAACTGCATCAATTATTACTTTCTGAAATCCTGCATTGGGCTCCACTTTGTGAGTGTATGGTTACAGGTTCTACTGTAAAATAAAGGAATGCTAGGTCTCAGCTTGTCCAGCTGGTAAATGTCAATATTTACACTTTTTTGTCTGCATTGGGTATTCATGACACCTTAATTTAGAGAACTTTAATGTAGGTACCCAATGAGCACTGATTTTTTTGGGCCCATAAATACCATTTATTGTTTTTAAGAAAACAGAAGGATTAAATAAATACAAATGTATAAGTGTGTTTGAATTTTCCCATGCTTTAATAGTTGAAGAAAGAGCTTCAAACGTGTGGTTATTTCTAGGACTTGCAATACCAAGTCTGAGATCAAGCAATTTTAAAGAACATAAAATTTATTGGAACCATGTTTTGCTTGTTCTTAAAAACCAGCATTTTGGCCTTTAAACTCAGAAAATTTTTGTGGAAAATTAATGCTTACTGCTAATAACTGGATACCATTTCTAAGAAATCCAGGAACAGTCTTCTGATTAACAATTAAACATCATTTGTGAATTTATCACATGGCCCAGATTTAAATTTGATCAGGTTCTCTAGTGTCTTCATTTGCATTATTGAGAGCTAATTCTAGAATTAAGTGGCTTAGTTAGTTGCAAATTTTTGAAGGACAGTGATGATGTTGATTATTGCATGAACAAAGCCTAGGATTTTCAAAGAACTTAGGGGAATTAAAGACCCAGCTTGCAGTGGAATGTAGACACCTAAAGCTCCTAAAGCTTATTTATGTTATGACTAAAAGATGTTTTGTTACAGAGTTACCTCCTTACAGATTCAGTGCTAACTCTTTTCGACTAAGTTTTGACCTGAGACCTCTGTTGTAGGCAAGAACAGGAGAAGTGCATGACCCTCATGTAGCACTGCCTTTCTGGACCTCCAGCCACCACCCATTAACAAAATTCCAGGCATGGCAACGTGAAGAAATATCCTGTGTCAGGGAAAATCTCTTACTTTCACATCATGCTGTCTTAATCAATCATGGATATGAGCAGAACAAGGACAGCAAAGAAGATGAAACCTCAAGGTAATGGTCACTGGGTGAACAGGCCAGCTTCTGCTGCCTCAGTAAGGCTGTAATAGTGTCAGTTCTCGGAACATGTTGCTGATATTTCTCCCATCCGCCAGGAACTGCCTCAACAAAATCTTGGGATGAGATGGAAATGAGAAAAATAATAGTTTAAACCTGAGGGAGTGTATAATAGCAAGGCCTTCAATTTTCCTTTTTCATTTGACATGCCCTTGTGAATCCTCAAGCTTCCCCTTGAAGTGTTGCTTTCAGCTGAAAACGTGGTACTGTGCAATCCTGAATCTCGGGTATTTAAAAAAAGAAGGTATTTCTTGAAACCAATTTTAGCCAGTTTTAGAAAATCAGTCTGTGGCATTCCTATCTGGAATGTTATTGCAACAGCCTTCTGCACACCAGTTTGTGGTACCATTCAAAGGTCTAAAACACCTTTCTCCTAAAGTGTGCTGGCCAGGGAGACGCAAGGTCTGGAATCTGATGATTGCTAGCAATGCACATGGATGAACAAGACCAAAAGAACAAAGGTGCTTTTCCAAATGTTCCTCTGAATCCTGGATAGCCAAGAAGTGACACTGCTTAGTGAAGTTCAAGGTCAGGCAACATTTCAGTTAAATATGGGGATCTGAAGTAGAGAGGGAAAATTACTGCTGTGGGAGAATAAATTTGGTAATTGGAGGCAAGAGTGTGAGATGAGTCTTCCCACTGACATTTAGTATAAAATGTTTTGAGGTGGACAAGCTGTGCAATGCATTGCTTGCTGCATTAAATTTAGTGGTTAGGTTCACTAGAATGTCATATGTAAACTTATGGTAATATTCAACCCTCTCATAAAAAGGGAATTTTTTAGCTGTAACTAATAATTATAGAGCATTAACTTGGAGCTCTGGTCCAGATGACAAGGATCTGCTAGCAGTAGCACCTTATGATCTGGTCTGGTCTGTGTTACTTATTGAAAGAACAAATAGGCACAACCAGTGTTTTTGACACACATTTAGATGATGCTTGGCAACCCCCAGAATGGTTAACATACACACTCTCACTTCAGATTATGTTTCAAATTGAACTGACGCCTCTCTCTTTCCATTTACTTTCAAAACAAGTAATAAATCTTTGACATGCCTCAAATGAGAAGCTGGCTAGCCCTATTATTTTTCTTGAGATGGAAAAACCCCACAAAACAAAACATAATAGCAAAAACAGAACTAGTTTAGTTGCAATACAATAGACTAAGTTTTTGGCTGTAAACCCTACTTGTGGTGCACTGCAGTGCACCAATAATTCTTGGATAAGACAAAAATATATATGGTTCTTCTAAAGTATATACACACACAGAAAAAGTCCCAAACCTTATTCATTTTGGCTGTATTTATGCTTACCTAACCATAAACCATGGTTAAAACTATTTTGGCAGTGTAACAGTGCATTATATAGTTTATTGCTTTTTGTTTTGGAAAATGAAAGCTGCTTAGATATTGTGGTTTGGAAGTTGCTTGCAGAGCATATACAGTGTTTCTCCCAGGCACACACTTTCGCTGTATTTTTGTTTTGTCAATGGATTACAGACGTCTCATACAGTTAGGCTTTTACGTACCTTTTAAAGACCCTTAAAAATGTAGGTGGACTCTCTGCTCCATTTAATTTGAGTCACTCCTATGGTATCAGAAGAATTATGTGTTTTACCATAGTAAATATAATAAAAATGTATTATGCCACCCCAGAAGTTGTTGGTTTTTATGGATTATTGTAACAGGTTTTGATTTCTTACTTGCTAACTAAATCTTTATTCGTTTTACCTTTCCTTAAAGAAGGTTTCCTACCTATAAAAATATTTTCCTTTCTGAAACTTATTGAATAAATAAAAGAGAAAGGAATTCCACAGTCTTTTTTTTCTATTGTGTGTACTGTCTGATGCCAAGATACACAGAAGTAGTAAATGGAGGTATAGGTGAATAAAGAAAAGGAATTAGAGGGGAAATGATGTCAGGGGTATGTGATGGGTGCTGATTCTGTGGGATTGCAACAGCAACAACAGAACTAGATTTTATAGTGAGAAGGATCACAGTATTTATGGCTTAGGTTATTTTTTGAGGACACAATATACAGAGAGATATAAGGGATAGTATCAGGGTAGAGGTGGTGCTTAACATTTAATTGCAATTGAGAAATCTGCTGAGTAGACTAGGAGCTTTTCACACAAGGACACTGGGGCCATCAGAGTTGTACCAGAGTCCTGCTTTACCTGGAGACCTGAAAGGTGGCCTGAGATCACCTGGATTGTTGATGGAGTGTATACAGTGTTCTCACCAGTACTTTCAGCTCTTACAGTTGTGTTGTAATTACCTCTCAACTTTAAATTGGGATTGTTCCTGCACCCACTGTGCTGGGGGGTGATGGGGAGACTCCTTGTCTGTTTTGCTGAAAATGAAACCAAGTGTGGTGAGATTTCAAGGATTATTAGGGTAAAAATAAAATGTTTCTGTCCAAAAGTCACAGTAGAGATGCAAACTCTGTCAGGTGTCCATTTTCACATCAATCAAGCACTTGAGCATGGTCCCAGTGTGGAAATTCCTAACTTGGGATAGATAAATTTAGTTTGAGGTAAGTTTCACAGAGATTTCCGTGTTTCCTCCCTTTTATGAATAAAATGGTGAACTGCTGTTTAAGTCCACTTCAGTGTCTTTTTCATCCTTTTTACCTCCCACTTGTATGTCACTATCAGGGGAAGAGTAGCTTGAGCATAATTACAGATTTTAAAAGGGATAAAAAATTTCTTTCTTTGTTCACTTTTATCTCAGGACAGAAAGGCTGGTAGAAGTACAAGGAAATAAATGACTAACTTATTAAAGTGCTTGTCAAAGAGAAGAGGTTCCCTTTCACATAGTCCAATATGTGAGTTGAGAAGAAATAGGGAAATATTTTTCTAGTGGAAAAATACAATCTCCAAGATAGTCACGACATTGAGCAGAGGCTGAGTGGTGCCCAGGTGCCAGCCTCCTCCCGCCACAGCCATGTCTCCCGGGCAGCTTGCCTGGCTACACCTGGCACGGTTCAACCCCAACCACGCTGGGACAGGCACCCCAGATTATGGGCTCCAGGTACGCTTGGGGCCACATCTGCAGGCACATGGCACATGGAGTGGAGTCTGGCCATGAAGAAAAGCCTGATCCAAGTGCACTGGAGACATGTACAGAAATTCTGACCTAGAGGAATCAACCCGAGGACACAGGTTTTTAAAGGCCACAACACATGGTGAAATACAGACTGCATTTATATGCGCTGAAGTAAAGTACTTTATAACATAATCAAGTAGCTATCACAGTGACTGTACACACAGTGGTTCTCACACTATTCCTTTGTTATTGCCTTCTGTTACTTGTAGCCATGCATTGATGTATAACAAAGATATGTGGGTGTAATAAATATTAGGATGTTCTCATTTATGGCATGCCACTGAAGGGACTAAAATCAATATACAAGAGATAAAAAAGCAAATTAGACTTTAAGGCTGAAGGTATAAATCAACATTGTGCAAAGTGCCCGTCAGATTTATTTGGTGCTTTTACTGCAAAAATACATAGCAGTAGGAATTGGCTTGCATGGAACAGAACAGCAGGTAGGGCGCACAACCGCACCTTTGCCTTTGCTGCCAAGGTCTGCCCCTGCCGACATGATTATGCTCTGACTTACATAACTTTTTTATGTTAATCTATCTGCCAGCACCCTGGCACCTGCACTGAGGTGGGGGGGCCCTGGCTGTGCGTGGGGGCCAGCAGAACCCTGGCAGACTGCAGAGAAGATGACCTCGCAGCAGAGCTTGCAGGCTGTGCTGCCAGGCTGGTTCACCCTCTATTTCACAAGAGCATGCTCCTCCCTGTCTCTGCTGTGGTGTAGACATGCAGATTCTTCCAGATCTGTACCACACACTGGTCCAGGGGAGGCCCACTTACTCCTACAAACGGTGGGGCCCACATACTCCTACAAACTGGATGCAAACTTATTTCCAACACCTCTTCTAGGAAACATAGTTTTCCTGCTGGCCTGACTAGGAAAGATAAGTGTAGGTCTAGGCTGGATTCCCAGATCCTGAAGATAACTGCTGGGAAAACAGAGGTGCTTTTCTTAGGCTCGGGTAAGTGCTTTAGCCCCATCAGCGAGCAAGAGAGCGCTGCCAAGGGGCCCCTCAGCTGTGGCAATGCTTAAAGGGACGTGTCAGTCACGAGCACGTTCAGCGTGCCTTGCAAATGCCTCTCCGACCACGGCCCGTCGGGGATTTAGGAAGAGGAATGCCTGTATCCCCAGATCCCAGCTGCTCAGCCCTGTCAGAAATGGGCCCATTCTGGTGATGTGTTGAGATGAGAACCCTGGCCCCAGGGAACTGTGGTGAAAGAGGAAAGCATCTCTGGTGTTTATGTGCCTGCAGGCTTCTGCAGCAGCTGGGAGCTCATATTTGGTGCCTCAGTGCTGCACTCACCACCCAAATTGTGCTTGAGACCCCCAGTGTGAATCCAAGATCTGGATCCACCCCACTTGGAGTGCATTAACTGGCACACAGAGTAATCCCTACTCTTTCTAAAATGGGTCTTTGCTTCTTTGTCTGTCTTCCTTTATTTCACCTCTTTTTGACTTCATCCCTTCATCTGGCCCCTGAACTGGACCTCCTCTTCTGACTTGCAGGCCTTGTCCCATCCTGACACGTCCCAGTCCGTCCTGTGAGCACCTTGTCCAAACCTAGGTTTTTGTCCCAGTGTCCCTCTCCAGGGCCTTTCCTGGCTCTGGCCAGGTGTCACACCTGTGGCTGGTCTGCCTCAAATTATTCCCCACATGTCTCCCAATTTTCTTGAAGGCTGCAGTGAGGATCCTTCCATGATCTTCCAGTCCCAGTGACAACAGCTGCTCTGCACCAAAACGGTGGAGCAAGCATTAGTTTCCAGAAGAAAGGATGATTTTATGTGTGAACTGTAGATTTTTTTTGGATTTTTTTTCTTTATTACTTCCTTCCTGAAAATCTTCTCTATGAAGGGGCCCGCAGGTAACACCGACCGTGCATTGTATAATCTGGTGCAATTTTGTGTTTGCTCTGGTAAACAAACAGGGTACAGAACCCAGCCAGTTCCCAGATTTCATACTTTCCCCAAATGTTTTCACAGGAAAGAATTCACATTTCACTTCCTCTGCTGTTGCAAAGGTTCAAAGCAGTCATACTTGGCATATGGTTTTATTTTATGTAGAGCTTTATTTATCCTTGTTTTCCCTGAATATAGAAGCCACCATAACGAAACTGTTCTGTAATTCAAATACATGTATAACTACATAGCAAAAAAATGAAAAGGGATTTTAAACAAGAAGTAAGTGAACTTGGCACTAAACCACAGCATATTTCCAAATGAAACCCCACAGAATCATTACATTGCCTGTGTGGTGGGATAAAATGAAAATAACCTCCACTAATGTTTTTCAGCAAAATGACAACCGAGACTATATAAATATATGTATAGATGTATATATATAGATATATATGTATAACATAAAATTGGTTATTATCCCTTGAACTTTATTCCTCTCTAGAATATCCCTGTTTACACAATTATTACCCTTGATTTATATCAATCTAAGTGAGAAAAGGCATGCCTACCACTTACAGACAGTCGTACCATCATAGTCTCAAATGTAACCTCTGTAACAAGCATGTTTTCCATTAATTTTTTACTTCATATATTGAGAACTTTACTTCATATTTATCTCTGCTTTGATTTTTTTCTTTCAAAAATTTTTCTTATGTGGGACGGATGACTGAACTTATTTCAACAGCTGTTGAAATTTTCAAAAGTAGAAAAAATATTTATTTTGTAGTACAGCTTTGAACTAAAAAATAATTATGCCCAAAAGACATATTTCTGAATTGTTTGGAAAAAAACTGAACATGGCACAAAAAAACCCCTCCAAACAAGATCAAAGGCGATAATCCCACATTTTACCTTAGATTTTAAAATTAAGAAAAAAGGGGAAATCTTTCTGTGAAGTGAACTCCATATATGAGAAAGAGAATACTTTTCTGGCTAAAATAATATTAGACATGGGATTTATTAGTGCAGGTATATATCAGTAATTTACCCTAGTTGTTATTACTCCTTTGTAGCTAAATGCTCAATGTGGATTAATAGAATTCTTAGCAGTCAGAGAAAACACCACTTTCCAACTGGAGAAGAAAATGTCAACAAAATATGGGAGAGTCATAATTAATCTCATGGAGAACAATGAGTTCTGCAGTAAAAAAATGGGAGTTATCTGCACTGCAGTAATTTTATATCCCCCATTTAAAATGAAATAATGATCAAACAATTTACTGTGCAGATGCATTCTCATTGCATTAATTGTGGCAGGGTGAACAAGTTCTTACAGTATGGTGATTAAAACCAATCATGTTTCAATCCAGAGCTGGAAGGTTTCAGTAGATAAGTACTGCAAGACAGCATCTTTCATCTTTTTGTAACTGGCTGGAGGCAGCCCAGATCAGTAGTAACCCAAAGGTTTTATTGCCCTGAATAAAGATCTGCTGGTCTGTTTTCTTGGTGAAATGAAGCAGCAGTTTCAGTTCCATGTACCAGTACAGCTCCCACTGTCAGCTGGGGCTTTGTGGGCTGTCTCAGCACACTAGCAGGAATTTAGCATTCGGGACTGCACATTTACATCTCACCCCTAGGAATATTCACCTGAAGGACAGGTTGCGAGAGCTTGCTGTGGGAATGTCTGAAGGACAGGTAGTATTTAGGTCACCCAGGCTAAATTAACATGTGAAATATATAATTACTTCAAAAACTTGTACTTTTTTATTTGACATGTTGACACCTGCTGCAGATCTGCTGAGCATCTTTAGAGGCTGCAGGAAATCTGCTTTCTCTGAGTCGCATGCTGCATGATCTTAACATCACACTGCAAAGTGTAGGAAGACTTCTTTCTCTGCACCTTCTGCACTCTTTTTGTTGGTCGGTCTCTTGTATTAGTTATATTAACACTCAGTGGCAACTTTATACTGCTTGTGTCTGAATTTGAACCAGTCAGGAAAAAGTCTGCACTATATTTAGAGAGAAAACCTTCCTTTCTTTCTTTATTAGTGTAAATTATTTTGCTGTCAGTCAATACCAGTCTCAGAGCTGCCAGACTTACAGGAAATGATAAATAGGCCTCTGCTTTACATGCAGGAGAAAAAGGCAGGAGGGAAAACCCTTCTAATTTGTTTGTATGAATGATAATGTATCTTTTTTGCACAGTGCTTGAGGCTGATGTTTCAGTTTTGGAACTGACACCCTGTCGTGAATCTAAGCAGATCTACAAAGCTGGTGGCAAAGAGAGGGATGGCTGATGGAGGGCAGGAGCAGTGCACATCCCTGTGCCTGCAAACAGGCACAGGACTCCTGCCTTAGTAAAATATAGTCTTCAACGTGGTGGACTGACTGAAACAATTTTTTCAGCCGATCTTGAACCGCCCAGGCCTATGTAGATGTTATTCCTCCTACTGAGAGCTTCTCTGTGGGACTGCTAAGGTGATAGCTGAGTTAATGAGCTGAATCTGTGAAACTGAAGCATATAGTTAATGCCACAAAGAGAGCGCAGGTCGGACTCATCCTGCCTCTTTGTGTAATCTAGACAAAGAGATATATAAAGTCAATTTGGAGTGAGAAGGAATTATTTTTTAATTGTTCTGGAACTAATCAGTTAAATTTTTGGACTGCATGTCTTATACTCATTTATTCTCTTCTAGCTTCAGCTTCCATAAATATCTCCCCAAGCAAAACAAGCCTGTTTTCCCACAGATCTCAAGATGCTTTCAAAGAATTACTGAAAACATCACTTGTAGAAAGGGCTGCTTATGAACCTCTGCCCTCCAACATCAGTCTGATTATGAACCTGCAGGATTTTCCCATGTGCTGAGAAAATCAGAATGTTCTAGAGCAGACTGCAACTTGCCCTCTTGCTTTTGTCTGTGTCACAGCATGTGCCCTGATGACCAGAAGGAGGGGAGCCTACAAAGTTAACTCTGTAAATAATATATATCTTGCAAGTATCACAGTCAGGAGCCTTAGAGACAGATTTTCGGTTTTGCCCTTGAACAATGGTAAAATAGCATTTTGGACAAGACGATCTACTTGACTGCTTTCAAAGTTCAAAATATATTTTTGGAGAGTTGGGAAAGACTAATAATAACTCCAGATTCAAGAAATTTAATCTTTTGGAATATGAGCAAAGCCCTGAAAATCTTGAGAAACAAAGAGATTTAAGAAAATAAGCCAAACTGAGACAGAAACATCTTTTGAAAGTTGCTTCTCATGTTACCAAGAAAGATAAGACAATCAGAGAGTCACTTTGCACACAAGACAATGTCACTTTCTAGCAAAAAACCGCAACTTGATGAAGACTTTTCACTCTGAAGGCAGGAACCTGAAGATGCTTTTTTATTGTGCCCACAATAAAATTGACCTTGGGCAAGCATGAATTTGATTATAAGAAAGCTGACTAGAAGGCAATCAGAAAAATTCACAGGACAAATTAGAACTGTTTTTGCTGCACATGAACCACATTTTGAACTCTGATGGGTCCTAGTTTGTCCATAGTGTTGTGCTCAAGCTTGAACTGTAATGTTTTATGTACATGTAATGGTAGGTTAAAGTTACATGTTCATTAAAAGAAAAACTACAAGGCTTAGCCAATATATGATAATCCTAGATAAAAGCTGAATCACTTTGGCCCAAGGGCAGAATCACTGGGATAAATCCTACTAAGCGCTAAAATCAGAAAGAATCAAAGCTACAAATCTGGCATGCAAGAGCTTTAATCTAGAAGCACTATATACATTGTATTATAGTTTTGATTTTAACGTACTCATTGCTTGAGGAAAAACCATCTGCTTTACATTATGCCTGCGGTGCAGAGTACATAGATTTCATCACATCTCTGTACAGAATAACAATAAATGGCCTGTGAACCATTCTTCAAATAACTTCTTTAAGAATATAACAACTGGTATAATATTTCAAGGTATGAAAACACAAAGAGAATGAAAGAGAATAACTGCAAAAATGTGCTTTGAAAGAACGTTTCAGAATCGTCTTGGTCATGTTCCATTTATTTTGTTGTCCATTTTGACAGTTGGCCATCTTCAACTGTCACTGAAGAAATTCATTCAAAACTTTCACTTTGTTCCTGCTTTAGAGATACTAAAATACCAAATGAGGTATTATATTTAGAAGAGATATTTAGCTTCTGAAACATGAAAAGTGTTCTTTGCTTTTCTTTTCTCACAAGAAAGTTATTAGTTAAAACACCAAGGAAAAAAATTACAGAACTTCGGATTTTCAAGAATAGATTAAGACAGAAAACTTTTAGAGACTTTACGAATAGCTGGGTTTAGAAAAAGTTGTCAGGTTGTTTTCTGGAATGGGACTTCCATAACAAAAAAAAAACCCAAAACAAAAAAGTATGGTGCTCACAAGTGTTTTCCAAAACAAGTCAATAACCTGTTTGCACACAGAAGTAAATCTAACCATCTGGAACTGTCAGAAAAGCAGCATAGATGTGATGATGATAATGTTACACAAGCTGTATCATTGTGCAAACATTATCTACAACATAAAGTGACATACATGTTTATTATGGTCACCAGCCAGCATGAAGTTCAAAGCATGAAGCAACAAGGTGAAAGTAAATGCAGTTAACAGTGCAGCTTTCCATTGCTTTGATGAAGAATGTATGCTTGCTCCATGCAGTGCAAGGCAATAGTACTACAGCAGGAACTCATCCAGAATGTCAGGTCAGAGGCTGAAACATCAAGCCAAAACAGAACAGATCTGGGATTATGGCATTGCATGATGTGAGGAGCAGACCCTTAGGTCCTGTTGTTCCATCACTGCATGATCTAGATTCCCCTGCTTTGGAGGATAAATTATCATTGACCAACCACAGGCCAGTAATTAGGAAATTTGTCCTGTCAGAAAAATGCAGTGGTGCATCCCCACTTTGTGTGTGGGATGATATGACCATACTCATTTACCACCAAAGGTCTAGTGCTGGTGTCCTGGAAGTCCTTCTCAACTGGTATCAGAGAGCCTTGCTGTTTACACTAGACCAGACTCCAGTGTCTCAATCACTCTCCAGACTTCACTTTACTGTGGGTTGAGATCTTTGCTGATAATAATAACTGAAGTACTGACATAAGGCTCACACATAGATTCTAAAATTAGGCTGGTGCTGACTCTGCACCTTTCACTCTGCTGTTGTTTCTGTTGCACCTTTTCAATTGTATGAGTCAAGACAGAACTAATAACAGTCATGCAGACTAGCTGGCACAGATCATTCTGATTCATCCATGAATCTGTAAATCAAAAGTTTCAAATGCTCAATAGAATAGTCTCGTATGCTGAGGTCTGCATACACAGAATATGAAAACAT
Organism: Gymnorhina tibicen; assembly: GCA_013399875.1. Classification (NCBI taxonomy): domain Eukaryota; kingdom Metazoa; phylum Chordata; class Aves; order Passeriformes; family Artamidae; genus Gymnorhina; species Gymnorhina tibicen. The sequence continues at coordinate 3,453,260 of VXAZ01002838.1, read as the reverse complement.
TTTTTAAAACTCAACTTTAATTAAATTAAAGGGATGCATATTCAAGCAGGGAATCTAGAGAGGAGTTACATTTTATCACTGGGGTGATCTTCCCTGCTTTGGGTCAGCCTGACTCAGGGCTTCACAAGTGAGCAACCAGGAGTGCAGGTTCTCCATTTCCATCAAGATCTAGTCATAATTATAGGAGGAGGTGAATGGATCAATTTGGAACAAAATCTGCCACTGCAAAAGCAATATAAGAAAATAAGCAACCATGGGAGCCCACTTATTCTCCATGCTCAAATCAGAAAGGTGCATGTCTAGCAGCTTCTATGACTGTGCCTGACTGTGCCAGGAGAGAAAGGACTGGAGCTCTTCTGTGAAGAAGTTACATTGTGAAGTGAAGATAGAAAAACCAGGAAAAGTATATAAAAAAATTAAATATAGGTAATGGGACCCTAAACTAGTTTACATTTCCATTTATTACTTTACATTATATTTTTAGCCTGGGACTGAAAAATTATTTGGATGCAGGAGATCATAGAATCATAGAGTATCTCAATTTGGAAGGGGTCCATAAGGGTCGTGTTATACCCTTAGCCTTCATTTTTCCTGTTTGTGGACAAAGCACACTTCTTCCACTGCAGTAAGCAGAGGAAGTGACCACACATTCTGGTTCCCTTTTTGGTACCTAAAAGAAGACTATGAAACTAAATGAAATCATGCTAGCACTTTGTCTGATGTGACATTGTGTATATTCTTTTCTTCCTCAATGTAATTCAGAGGCTCTTAGTATACAGCAGAATCCAATTAAACATAATAAATCATTATAAACATAGATTCAAGTAGGAAAGGAGGCTTTCACAAAACTAATCAAAGTGGTGGGGAAAGACTGCTAAATGGGTCAATGGAATAAAGCAAAATATTATGCTATAATTACACTAAACACAAAGAAGGAGTCTGAAGATCTGACCATACCTGGCATCTGTAGGGACCCAGATGTCAGAACATATCTACAATGTTCTGCAATGTTTAGAGTCTGGCACAATTGGTCAGTGGCTCTCTGACTTCAAATGACAGCCATCCCGAAGCAAATTATGTTGTACAAAAAAATCCCTTAAGTAAATGACCTTTCTGGCAAAGATCATGTTGGTATTTCAGGTAAATCAGATAGTGTTTATAAAAAAAAATGCAATAAAACCTTAATAAATGCCTCAGAATTTGGTAAAAAGCCAAAGCAAAATGCTGTAGCACTGCTTTTCAGAGAAAGTGAAGTTATTATTCACTTCATGGGTGTGGGATAATTGTTATGATCTTCTTTGAAGCCAAAATTCCAAAAGCAATTTAAAGCATCAAGTAAATTGCATGTGTTTTAAAAATTAAATATTTTTAAATATATTAAAATCTTTTATTGACAATACAGACATTTGGCCAGGAGGAAATCCATAAAAGGGGCAGGTTTATTGGAAGAAGTGATAGGAGGGTTTTCTAAAGATTAGAACTCTGTAAAATACATTTTTTTCTTTGGTGATTCTTACTGCATCTATTCTAAAAAGATTATTTCATTGGGAATTTGGTTCCTACATATCTATGTATCTATCTGTGTGTGTATCTATCTATCTATCTATCTATCTATCTATCTATTTATCTATCTAAAACTGCCTGATTCCCCTATGAGCCCAGACCTTGGTAAGAAATTGTTCTCAGCATTATTCACTTCATAGGGGAGATACAGATTCTCAGTACACTCTTTGAAACCTCTCTACTCATATTTTAGCTTTATTTAAAGTCTTCTCTTGGATAGATAGTCTGAATGATTTAATCACTTGCAACAGCTAATATAAGAGTTTATATTCTGCACATGTTCCAGGTGAGTCTTTTCACACAGTTTTTGGAATTTTTTCAGTTGTAAATCCGTCAGTTTGTAAAACTGTGAAGAATTGTCCACAGAATTTTTGACCTGGTCAGCAAGCTTGTCTTTAGCCAATTACCTCATCTGCAAACAGAAAGTCTCAGGATGAGAAATAAGAGATAAGAGGAGAACAGTTATGGCAGAGCTTCTGTTGGAGAAGTGGATGCATCACCTATGAAAAATATCCAGCACTGTCCCAGCCAGCTGATGCTACCCAGAAACATACAAGGAAAACTCTGAAGGGACCACAATCAGCTTTAAAAGATTTTGCTTGAAAAATACCTCTTAAAAAATGTCCTTCCTCCTCACCAGGCCAGAGATCTGAAGAAAAAAGAGTAAGCATAGAAAACTAAGCTGAGTGCCAGCAGTTCCAGAAGAGCTCAATTGCTGGGATCACTGTATCTGGCTTTCATGCCTGCCTAAGGCAGCCTGCACTGACTGCTGTAACACCCACTGGTACTGGCAGACAGCCGGCATCCCTGCCACTGTAAAAGCTTTCTGGTCGACTTTCATATCCCCTGTCACAGAGAGGGGAACCGGCAAGATGCCACTGGCAGCTACAAACGGATGATTCCCAAGGACATCTGCTCACAGAATACTTAGAAGCAGGATACAGCCTAGATTAATGTGTTCGATAATTGAAAGGGTTTATATTGAAGGCTGAGCACCAGAGGCCAGAACAGACGCGCTGTCATGGGGTCACATTTGGACATAAGTTTTGTGTTTTCTTTAGTAAGAGGAGATTGGCAGTTTCTTGTACATAAAAATATAAGTTGCTTCTGCATTCCAGATGCTATGGTGATTAAGTCTTTCCAGTTTTAAAAAGTTTTATTGCAACAACATTGACCAGTTACGAACACAAAAGGACTGCGACCAGGGGGTGGATTCGAAAGATAAGAAATTACTAAATTCAGTTTTCCCCTCCTGATATCCATGTCTGTGGGATGGTATGTAAATCAAACTGATTGCCTATTAACATGTTAAACAAATCCACATGCTGATCATGTCAGAATGTAAAAGGAATGTAATTATTTATTAATTTTTTCCTCCTAAGTGCTTCTCAACAATATGCAGATTCCCCCATGTGGCAGTGATTCCTATATCTGGAATAGGAACCAATCTCTCCTGGCCTACCAGCTGCTTCTGCAAAAGTTGTGAAATTGCTTATGTAGATATTTTGGATAGCCTATAGCTAAAATGGCACTAGAAGTCTGTGTTTAGGTCCTTGAACATCTTCCAGTGTGTCATTCATCAATGTGCGTAGGAGATTGAATTTAAGAGCCCAGAATTTCAAGATTTATTTGTGTAACCACTAGCTATGTATACCCTGAGTAATTAAATGGCTGATCTTGATCTTATACCTTAGTCATGCTTTTGATATTCTGTAAAATACAGAATAAAGCTACATCTAGCATTACATCTGGTAACAGATCTGTTCCATTTCCAACAGTGAAGTATTTCAAATAGTCACTTTTCATTACTCTGAGTTAAGAGCAGAATGGATGATGACATTATCGCTGAGCGAGGAGGAAAAGATGCATACCAGTAAGACTGTGTCAGTAGATTGCTAATTGCTGTGTCAGTAGATTGCAAAGGTTTCAATTTCTCAGTGAAGGGCAGGGATTTCTTTGAAACTACACAGATGCTGAGGAGAGGCTGAATGGCTGACGAAAAAATAAAATAGAAAGGAAGAAAACCACAAAAGTTGATTTCTCAACTTGTAGAAAAGATAATCTTCCAAAGGTGTTTAGAAAATAAAGCACATTTTTTGTTCTATTGCCTCAACCTCTTCAAATAGTATATCATCATTTATGAAAAACATCTGCCAGTTAGTGGTAGGACTGAAATGCGGAAAGATCTGTGGTTTTGTTCTACTGTCATTATTTTCTATCTTCCCTTCTTTGATGGCAGCGTGGTTGTAGCACAGATCAGAAAACTAAGGTTAAAAAAACCCCACAGACAGTGTTTTTGAGGCTATATATTCATTTTTAAAATAGGCATAAGAGCTTTTCTCTGTTTTGCATGAATGACAATCATCTCCAGCTTCAGAGGCAGTAACCATTCCTGCTGGGATGGGAGCAAAATTAGGAGACCCAGAGGTGACATTCAGAGCCAGAGACTGCCAGAACTGTTTTAGGTGTATGTGGACAATACAGTTATTTTTGCAAATATGTTCTGTATTTTTCTACATGAACAGGCAGAAGTGATCTCTATCCTGAGGCAGAGTTCCTAAGTAAGGTAGGCCACTTTTAAACTCACCTGTCAGCTTTAAACAAGTTAATTTTCTTACTTTTCAGACTGAACTAAATCTACTGTGACTGGGCCTCCAGGTGAGGAAGAACAGTCAGGGTACAGACACAAACAGGGATAGAGGGGAAGACAGAAAGTGAGCAGGTAAATCTACACTTATCTTTTTGTTTGTTTCTCCCATAGGCCAAAAGGATTCCACAAAACATTGACAGAAATATTTAGAAGTGGCAAATATAGAATTTCCTTGCAATTTTTTGCAAAGAAGCTCAGATAACTTATGCTGCAGTTTGACAAGTTCCATAAGGTAAAAAAAAAATATCATGAGCAAAGAAATATGTATGTTCAGCTGCTATGAGAACATCTTGATGATAGCTGAGAACACCTGCTGCAGGCTGAGATATGACACACAAAGGCTGTCAGCTAGGGAGTAAACACCTTCCATTTCCAATTCCTCTGGATGGATTTTGAAATGTTTGTGTGAGTCATTTCCAAAGGTTTTGTATGAATTTCAAAAATACATGAAACCAAAACGAAAAAACAATTTGGCAGGCAGCTATGCGTCCTTTAGAAGCACACAGGCAAGCATCCACTCTTGGGCTGTGCACACATGTTTTTCTCATAGAATGAAAAGTCCCAGTCATGGACCAAGCAGAGTCATGAATAAAAGATAGGAGAAATCCATTAAGTCATATAAATTGTTTTCAGAGTACAAGCTAGCTCAGTCTAGGTCTGAGTGTCCTACACAACGGCACCTCTAACTAACCCCCAAGGGACCATTGCTGGATTTCCTGTTACTCACCAGGCTTCCTTAATATTTTGGTCTTTCTTCCACAGTTTTATCTAACAGCTCCCTGCTGCATCCTCTTCAGTCAGAACAGATCTCCCTTACTGTTTTATCTCAGTTGTTTGGGAAATGCAGACTGTCAACTCTTTCAAAGGATGAAGAAAACAAGGAATTCTTAGTGGTAGAGAAAGAGATGCTGGATACAGTCATGGACCAAATTTTCAACATAATGTTCAGCAAAACCAAACCAATACAAATCTGGCATGCATAAGGAATTTCCTCATATAAAGAGGGAGGCAAGAGATTTTCCCATATATGTATGCCTCTAATAGGATGAACAATCAATTCAATTAACGTCTCTTTGTCCAGCACTGACGTTATGGACTACATTCACTTTGAGGGAAAAAAAAAAGACCCAAACCCCCTAAAAACACAGCATGCTGAAAGAAAAGGATTTTCAAAACACAATAAAAACAATGGGCTTGTATTACAAGGGGAGGTTTTTATTGAAAAATTATCTTGTCAAGAAAAAAATAATAGCTGCTCACCTGCCACTTCTGCTGGATCATTCTGTTACTTTTACTTGTCTCTTCATACCAATTATTTTATAGCATGGTGTATGGAAATACCAGTCCCTGAACACATACTGTTCAAATTAACTAACAGTGATCGAGAAATATTTTGCTGTGTGCCTGTCTGGAAGGCAGTTTCTTAAGACAGCTACATAGAGACTAGAAGGAAGACATGGAGAAAAATATAGGACAAATGAAGGGAAATCCTTCTCAGAGGGAGAGCTTATACAGGCCTACTGGGTTCTTGCATGAATTGGAGGTACCACAGTTGCCCTAGTAAGACAGATGAAGCTTTTATACAACAATGAGGAATCCTGTTCTGTCAGTAAGAGGAGAGAGATGATGTAAGAGAAAGATGCATCATTCTGTGATTGTGATTGTAATGTTTCTGTTTACTGTTGCAGTTGATTGAAGTTAATCAGATGATGTACTTCTACTACAGTAGATGTACTTCTACTACAGGCTCTGCAGTGAAATAGCCATTTTGAAGGTTCCTGACTAATAAGCAGAGATTAAACAGTTTGATCACAAGCTGTAAAAAAAAACTATATAGAAAAGTATAGGTCATAATTGTTTATGCAGCTCCCCAGGAAACACTCAGCAGAATGATGACAAAACTTTTCATGAGCAGGATAAAGAGCACAATATAGCTGTAATTCACAGCACTCGACTATTTTTAGTTTCTGGTGCTTAAAAAGCAGGCTTTGAGACATTAAGAATCTGAAAAATCAGAACAGGATGCAATTTATTCTGCAAGGGCAAAAATGTTAGCCTAAAGATCTCTTTAATGTGATCTTAATGGCACTGTACTGACATTCATCTGATGTGAATGATTTTATTTAGGCAGACTAAAAAAAAATCTTGAAAGCCACAGAGCCTGCACTGTGGTTACAAATGAGTATGATCCCAGAAGCAGATAAACAGCTGATTTGCTCCCAAATGTGCAGGATCTCAAAATACATTAATGGTGTGTGAGACTTTTTTAATCTCCAGCCAAGTTACTATTTTTTCTCCTTCTGCTACTAGGCAAAATGTGCCTGGACATTTTACAGTGTGTCATAAATTAAAGAACACCAAAGGGACCTTTCCTCTTTATTACAGTGATCTACACCAAAACCACAGTCTGATTTTATATTGTAAATAGAAAAACATATCTGGTTTCTAATTCCAGCAAGCTGAGCAGCTAGTTGTTAATGTAGCTCTGAAAAAGCATTTCATGCATGATTTAAGAAGCTGAGTCTAGATAATTGTATCTGAAATTATACCACTAAAAATATAGTATGGCAAATGAAAGGTCAAATACTAGCTCTTGAGGGATGGAGGAAGGGTCCTCCATCATTTATTGCTTGTAATTTTTAAAGAAGTGTTTCTCAAGTTTTAGGTTACAACTAGGAAGTTATGAAAGGCTCCAAAGACATGATGGGTGGAAGAAGTATGTGCAAGTTCTATTCCTCTAATGTGGGGAGCGACAAGGGAACATGAGTGGGCTGTAATACCTGACTGGGTATGTTTATCTTAGCCAGAGAATTGCGACCTACCTCTCACTGCTGGCAGTGGCTTCATTGCTGCTGGGCAGGAGAACTGACTTGGGGCTGTATGAAGATTGACAGCCCAAAATGTTGAGAAAGATTGCTTTGAGGGAACACATGACTCAGAAGCAACTGGAAAAGAGAGGGCAGAACTATTGTCATGTTCTCAGCATGCAGGGGGCAGAGGAGGAAGAGTGATGACAAGGGACAGTCCCAAGACAAGGGACTTGCCAAGTCTGCTGTAAGACTGATGGTCAAGGCCAAAAAAAAAAAGAAAAAAGATCTCTCCTCTAAAGCTGAATAAAGGACTGATTTGCAACAATTCTGTCTATGCTGCAAAGCAGGAAAAGCTATTTAAGCTAACACACATAAACGTGTATGTTAGTTATCTGTGTTATTTTCAGTGCTCTGAGCTGCTGTAGCTGGAACCACTCACCAGCATGCCACGGGTAAAGAGAGCAGCTGCCAGAGCAAGGAACGGAGAGCAGTGAGAAGTTGCAAAGAATGGTAGCAAAAAAGTTTGGAAAAGCTACAACAAGCAGATAAGCAGCTTAGCTTACTGTTCAAATTGGGTCGTGTTACCCAATAGATTTTATCAATTGAGGGCTGCTGCTTAAGTGATACCTCAAAGTGGACAAGAGTTGACCTAGCAGTTGCCACATCAGAGGAAAAGAGACTCTAAAATAGTTTGGTATTTGCTTTAGGCATTAGGTGTTATAAATCATCCTGTTTAACCAACTTGTTGGAATTTTCTTTCTCACTCCCTCTCCCCCTTCTCCCCCAAATAACAACTGCTAGGTGATCTGTGTCTCCAAGCATGGGAGCCGGCTCATTTGGAACATCGAATAATTCTGATCAGTTATTCCAAGTTCCTGGGTGGAAGCTCAGCTGGTGTATTTGTTGTGAGGATCCACATTTGAATGCAGTGAGCCCCTGCAGAAGGCTCGTCCTAGAACCACACGGCTGTTGCATAAGAGGGAGTCACCAGTCAGACAAGTCTGGTCTAGGAGCTTACAGTTGGCTCTGGACCCTGTGGTGTGAGCAGCACTCAGCACTGCAGATCTCCCTGCAGTACCTATACAGGAGTTAAGAGCCTTGGCAGCAATTCTGAGCCATATTTGTTCTTTATATATCCTATTAGTGACTTCAGCTACTGTGCAGTGCTGCTGCAGGAGCCTGGCTACCTTGTTCCCCAATGAAACAGGCAACTGCTCCAGCCATGAAGCAGCTGTTCCTGCTCTACAGACTCCCATAGGCTAACTTTTCATCTGCCTTTGCCGTCTGTCAAAGTAATTTCAAGACACTCTCACAGTATACTGTGGCCCTTTCTACAGAAGCTACACAGTTGTCTTCATTCAGAAGCAGCAGAGGCTAAAAACTTCATTGATAGTGTCTAAACAATAAGCTCAAATTGGTATCATTCTACTGGTATCCACTGGAGTATGTTCTATAAGATTTATATGACCCCTGAGAGTGGGTAGGGGTGTCCACTAATATACAAAAATCCTCTAGTTCTAAAAATAAATAAATAAAAGCAATGAAAAATGTTCAGTGGTACACCTACTCAGATCTGGATCTTCTGCCACATATTTCACTTTTGTCCAGATTCTAGCATTAGAGAGCAATGGGCATGCTGACTTCAAAGCACTTTGAACTTCCACAAGTTTTGAAGTCACAGCTGAGTCAGAAAATCTCATCTTTTTCATCTATAGCAAGAAGCATTTTAAATGCTGGTTTTAGATGTCTGCAAAAAAAGGAAGGAGTGGAACAAACTTGACAAATGTGACTTCACACAGTTATATTTGAGGGAAAAAGTAAGAGCTTAGAAGCATTTGATGAGGTTTATCTACATTCTTTAAACTGATCATTTCCACATTTTTGCTGCTTAATAATAATATTCTTGGTCTGAAGCTCTTATGATTGTTATTTTACTTTGCAATATTAAAATTGAAACATAAAGTTAGCAAAACTTTTCTTTGCCTGAGAACTTCCTTTTGTTTATTTTATTAAGAACTATTGAGGGACTGAAAATAGATTTGAGCCACAAAGCTAAGTACATAAAAGTTTATGTACTGATTATAAGTCTAGGTCTGAAGTTTAATGCAGATCCTACTTTATACTGAATGAGGTGTCACAGGCTCTTATTAGCCTTTCAAGGTTTGATTAGATGCCAGTATAATTAAAACATTCTTTGGCACACAATCATGTGCCTTCATGATCACAGGCTGCTCTGTGTGCGTGCATGTGCACGTTACACAGCACTGCTACCACCACCCACCAGGACTCACAAATGCTATACCATTTTGTACAGTAATTTTAGGTACTTCTGCAAACAAAGGACTGCTCTATTTTTTATAGTGATTGGCAGTACTGTGAAGTCCTGACCAGCTCTTGGCATTGTATTTGAAGCTCCACTGGCAAAAAGTCATTCTGCACTTTACAGTTCCATTTATAACTTGGAAGAGCAACTTGCAGCTTCTGTAGAAAAAGGTCTGAGAGACAAGTTATGATTATAATGTTGATGAGAACTTGCAATATATGTGCCTTAAAAAACATATATGACAGTATGGACAGCTAAAATCAAAGAGAATAAACTCCCCAACGAGGCCATTTGTAGCATATTTCAGCTACAGAGATCCTTCATCTACTGCAGATGTAAAACCAAGTATGAAGGTTTCTTATTTTGTTTGCAGGCTTTTACATTTAAACCTCCATCCAAAATTGATAACATTTCTCCCCTCAAGAGAATGAAGAAGATGCTGATGAAGAGCTGAATGAATGTCCTAATTGCTGGGCCACAGACTACTCTGGGAATCCAGCACCTCCTCCTGAAGAATCCAATTGTCTTAAGTGCATGTCCTAGATCCTACACCAAAGGATACATTCCTTGCTCTCTCACTCTCTCTGTTATTCATGAACTACTCGTTCCAAGTGGAACGACTTAAAAGGAGAGACTTTTTCATTTCAGGATATCCTATGAACCACTATGGAGACCATTTCATTCACATCCCAATGCCAAACAAGGTAGAGGATGGAGCTAACTTGTTTTGCTTGCCAGTTAGTTCCTTTTGACAGACTTTCTGGCTGCTTTCTGTTGGACAAATTCTCTTGGTATGTTCTGAAACCACTTACCGGTTTGGGCCCCACAGAAACGCAGGAAACACCTGATATGCAACTTTGAGGGCTTGGTAGCCAAGTAGCTCGGTGTTGCAGGGATCTGAGTGGCTCTGGCATAATCAAGGCAGCCAAGTAGAGACTCTAAAGATTTAAATTTTGGTCTTTAAAAAAGCATGGATTATGGTTTAGAAACTAGAAAAGAATACAGATCCCTTCAAACACCTTTCAAGTCCACTGAGAGTGAAACCATCCTTTCTCTTCCTGCACCTCCCCCTCAAAACCTTTACTGACAAGTGTCACAAATCAATTTCATAGTTTCTTCTAATTTAGCTCTTATTTTTATTAACAAGGAGTCAAGTTCCTCTGGTTCATACCATGTACCAACAGATGCCCACTACTCTGTGTTGTGGGAAGTCTGCCTGTCCATAACCAGCAAAAGGGAGAAAATTTGATCAAAAATTTTCATTCTGTAAGTATAGGAAGGACTTTAGCATGGAGGATTCCAATTAGTACCAACATTCCTCAGGCTTCCTCTACTGTTTTTATAATCTATTATTTTAATAATTAAACTTCTCAAACTTATTTGTATAGATTTCAGACATACAGATGATTATGATCACATAAAGCCTTCAAAACATATTAAAATAGCTGTTGAGGTCATTAATTTTGAAGTTAATTAAGTTAGTAATTAATAAAAGTTATAAGCAGTGTTGCTTATACCTTTATTTGCATCCAGGCAGGATTCAAGAGAAGATAAGAGCCTGCTGGCTTCAGCATAAATCAAAAAAGTTTAAGGTTAAGGAATCTCTCCTTTTCTCAAAGACTGCCTACTTTGGAAACTACGTGTATATAGCTTTATTTAATACTAATATGATAACGTTGTATGTTGGACATTGAATAGAAAAGTCTGGTTATTAAGAAGAAAACTCATTATGTCATAAGACTGATCACATATTTGTGATTTGTGATTGATTTCACATATTTGGTTGAATCTTTGGAATTTTCTCACTTAGATACTGATGCCTTAATATTAGTTTTTCTTTACTTGTCAGGAAGACAAACCTCAAGAGATAAGAGGAATTATAGAATGTGGATTCTCATTCTATAATCAAAAAGAATCAATGCACCACAACTCACTAGAGTGAAAGAATGGATGCCTCTCTGTAGAGCTGGCTCAGATTCGTTGATAAGCAATCAAAGTGAGTATTGCTTCCTGGAGGGAATGGGAAAGAAATGGGGGGAACAGTGCCCCATATTGGAAATCATTACATGTTTAGATTGTGCAAAGTATACAATGGGAGGAATTTCATTATTAGTTTTAAACATCAACTTGTATTTTGGATGTCTAAACCTGTTTTGGTCTTGTATTACTTATTTAGAACTACAAGTGTCAGTTAGTAGGGAAGGATGCCTAGGCAGAGAGGAAAGAAGGCAGGAAGATAATTTTCCAAATTAATCAATGACGGAATAAAAGTATTAGAAGTAGAAACAGGCCCCTACTCTAAAACAGTAGAAATAACTCTACTTAAAAAGCCAGTTCTCAGATGAACAAAATCACCTGAGAATAAAACAGCTCTCAGTTTAAGTGTGTGAGTGGAAGGCATAGTTCCTCACTAGGAAGATCTCCAAAAGAGCTCTTTGGAACTGCTTCCCTCTGACAGAGCCTTGAGTAAGATGAATACTTCTACCAACAAATTGCCTGAGCTTTTGATGCAGTGCCCTACTGCTGGTTTGGTATCACCATGGTTGTCAACTTCCACGTTGAATTAGAGCAAAGAAGAAAAAACTTCATAAATCATAAAGAAAATGGCTTTTCCAGAAGAAAGTATCTCCTTCCTTCAAACAAAACTGGACAGTAAGGTCCTATATTTCTGGGAACAGGCTGATACGTGGCTTGAAGGTGTCCTTTTAACAAATGCAACAGACTACAAAGAAAAGGATGACCAGTGTTGCTTATATTATTGCTTGATTATTTCCAGATGCTACCTTATAGATTTGCAGTCTTGTTGAATTATTCTTGCACCTTAGCATGTCTTTTTGTGCAGTGCAAGAAAAGCGAACAATAGGACTGACATACAGAGATCATAGCCTAGTATTGATTCTGGATAAGACATTTGTCTTAATACATTTTACAAGATAATGGTGTACTTCAAGCCAATTAAATTCTTGCCCATCATGTCACTAAACTGAAGAGCTATTGTAAATTTGGTAAACTGCATAGGGAATTACAGTGAAACATTTGATTTAGCATTACAAACGATTTAAAAGATTATCATGCAAAGCCAACATACCACACAGGAAACAGTAATATTAGCAAATATTATTAGAAATAAACAAATTGTTTTCTTAACCTAATGTCACTATTTATGAACTAGTAATAAACAGTAAATACCGATGTAATGTAAGTACCAACGGCCAGCTACAGATCACAAAAGAAAACATGCTTCTTTTCAGCAGCATCAATGCAGAAATGTTCCTGCATCAGTGCTGTTCAACTATGAATTTACTGTGACTAAGCAATGAATATAAGAGCCTTCAAACTACTAATTGTGGCTTGCTATTTACAAACTTTATTTATAAACTCATTTTCATGCAAGTATAAAATACTAATTCCATGGACAAATACACATTTGTTCACCACTCTAAATTATATACATTGTATTTGCATCTAATATTCAGAGAAGTGCAAAGTCCACAGTGACGTAAATAACAAGTTTTGTAAACTATTTTAGATGACGAGCTCTCAAAAGATATTAGTAACCATATGATAACGTATTTTTTATATACTGCTGAAATCAAACATTTTTGTAGTAAAAGAACATACATTTCAGCTACATTCAAGTGAATATTTTATTACCATGTATTATGTCTTACAAACTTCAGTGGAGATGAGCAAGAGCGCTACAGAACCATACCTTTATGCAAAAGGTGTATTGCATGGTATGTGCAGGCATAGCAAAGGAGAGAGAAGAACTGGGAAGTAAAACAAGGTAAGAAAACTTGTACAAAAATGGACAGTAATACTGACTAACACTGGGTTATAATCTTACTTATAACAGACCTGAAGGGCTAATAGAGATCCAATTCAGAAACACCTGTGCACTGTAGGTACAGTTTGGTGCAGATCAAGAGTGCACTAATACAGTCAACGTTGTACGCGTAAGATAATGCACGAAATACGCTGATATGCATATAAACAACTAACTTGTTTACATTAAGTAGGGCAGCACCGTTGTAGTACTGCATCCTTGGCACTTAGTGATAGGACAACACGTATTTGGTTTAACTAAACTCATAAACAGGATATATAATGGTTTGTAAGATGGAACACATACATTATCCCTTTCAACCTTCTGGTTTTACAGCATTTTTCTAATTTTCAAGTTCAAATGCAAACATGATACACTAGCTAGATATGGAAGACGTTTCAGATATTGGATTAAAACAAGACCTTCAAAAAAAAAAAAGAGACTCAAGGATTAATTCAAATTATATTAAGTGAATTTGTTACTATTGTCTTGTGCTGAAAACAAAATCTGAAACATAAAATTAAAAAAAAAAAAAAGCAACCTTATAATAAAACCCACAATGTCTTTATGGGTTTTTCCTGAATAGTAACTGCTTCCTTAATGTCCCTTTCATATATGCTAATTTCACTTAAAAGAACTGCTGAATTTATTAATCTGAAAAGTTGTAACTGAGTTAGATGTTTGGCCTAATGTATCACATCACATAGAATGGAAAAAAATAGGCTCTTCTTCAAAGAAAGCATGTTTCAGCTATGAAAAGCTTCCAATTTTAAGTGATTGTCCTTTATTAAACAATATTAACAACTATCTGGAGGGAGCCAATTTACTTTTGCCTGTTTCAAACAAACTGGCTAAATTGCCATTTTACATTATATATAACAAATATAATAAAATTGTTCTTAACATATAACGATGTAACACTTTAAAATTAACTGTTTAAAATATTTTACAAAGACATTTTATTATATCTGAACTATACAACACACAAGAGTATGAAATATTCTGAACATATACACATTTCTGTATTTTTCACGGAGATTATTATTTTGCACCAAACATTGGTGTCTGCAATTTTAACAGTCCTCAGCAAAAGCAAAACAAAACCCCAGAATGTTTAGTGGATATGTTTAGTTTGGGTTTTTTCCTGAAAATAAAATCTATTACAAGGAGAATTTCTCCAATAACTTTTTTCTTTCCCCAATTTCGTATTTTGCACAAAGCTTTTCAAATGGATCAACATACACAAGAAGAATAACCTCTCTGTTCTTTGCAGTGCAATTTGCCAGGGATAAAACTGAAACCAAACTGACCCTTTCCCCACTATTAACCTTGAAAATTGCAGTCAAAATAATGTCAATACCAATCACTATTGAGACTCCTTTACCCCTTTTATTGAAAATGCAATCCTTTTCAATATCCATTTTAATGAAAATATTTGCATAGAGCAGCCTTGTATTATTTCTAAAGAACATTATGAGCATTTTAACACAAGATAAGGCACATGTTTTTCAGCATTAATAATCTAAAACTAATCCTGAGGATCTGCTCCTCCCCCTCAGCAAAATCTGCTTTTTAATATACCCTGTATTGCCTGAAGAAAGCAGAAAAGCAGTATAGAATAAACTCAAATTCTTTAGCTGAACTAAATTCAGAACATTAACAACTCCTGATAATAGTGTAACAAATCCACAGATGAATTAAGTCACTCTCTAAACAAATAACTGTTAGAGGGAAAGAAAAAAAGACACAGCCAGTAGCACTGTAGATGTTAGCTAAAAGTTCACATACTAGAGATGACATTTATAGTGAGTTTTGCTAAAATAAGCTCCCATCAGAAACAAGGTAGCTAAATTGTGAGGCACTTAAGGTTGACATGAAAAGGAGGAATACAAGGGGTCTGTTTCATAGAAAACCTGAAGTTGCATATCATATCCTTGTGTTAAGCCTTCTATTAAAGTGCTAGAAATGGAGACTTAAAACAAAAGGATTTAAATATAAAATAAGTGATTAAAGAGCTTAGTATGCATTAAAATTAAGTGCTTTTGTTTCTCATGGATTTAGAGCTTTTTAATAGTTTTTGAAAAATAAAGCCTGGAAATAATCCACGTGTGAAATCACCTTCCTTGTGCCATCAATGCTATTTGTAAAGTGCCCAATTATTTTCTAAACAACAAAACCATTTGCCTTATCTTATGTTGTATAGCATGACATAGTCCGTAGTATGTATGTAATCCATACTGCAAGGACACAGTCAACCTGATGGAAAACAGCACACGCATACTTTTAATCGGAAGATTTAATTCCACCTGTCATTCTCAAAAGCCAGGTCTTAAATTACATATCCACCCGTATATAGTGCAACCAACCTCATGTTCTCAAAATGTAATTTAGCTGTTAAAGTCTGATGCTCAAAGAGAGACTTATCAAGCTTTTCCTCAGAGCAACCTGACGCCCAGACAAAATCACAGATGGAGCTCTAGATCTGAATCACATAAATCCACTAGATGCCAAATCTGAGAAGGATCTGGGTTCTTTTGGATGATGAAGAGGCTGAAGATGTGTGGCAGTCTGTGCATTACTGATCACATCTAACTGAGAGGGATATGATTCGTTTACATTTCCTCCATTGAAACCATTTTGGAACTGGCAGGGAAAAAAGAGAATATACATGGTTAGTATAGGAAACCAATTTATTTATAACTATTTAAAAATCCTCCTAAAGACACATTGGATGAAATAATCTTAAAATACATTGATGAGCTTTGTTTTTATAATGATGAATAATGAGAAGTTAATTTGCATAAAAGTAGGGACTGAATCATCAGTGAATCTTACCCATATTGAAGTCAATGGGAGCCCTACTTCTGGCTAAGTAAAGAAATAATTCTATTATCTAAAGTGAAATATAGTTTCCATTTTTAGAAAGTACAGTCTGACTGAGAACTCCTAATTGTCACATCCAGCTGTTACATTTTAAAAGCAACCTATTTACATCTTTCCATGTCTGCAGTGGGATCCAGACATTACAGCTCTTCCAGGAATGCACATGCAGTCCTATCCATAAGCTGAAGCATACTGTGTGCAATCCACTGGCTGAAATGTTGCAGAATTGGCTTTTTGACAGTCTTCAGACAGATATTGACAATCCCAAGTAAGAGCAAAGAATGGCTTTCATCAGTCTTGACATAACTGTTCATAGGATTCTTTTAATCACCTAATGTAATGCTTCCTGTCATGCTATGCACTTTATCTACAAAATACTCCATTTGGTCATGCAAAGAAAATACAACAAAGTATTTTAAACATTTCCATCATCTCTTTAGGAGCAGCTTATCCAGTAAGTACTCATTCATTCAAGGTCTGTCTTTAAGAGTGTCTTATACATTCATTCATTCATCTATCAAATTACGCTGGGTGTTAGTTTTTTTTTCCTTCTATGCAAACATTGAAATTTAACTAACCATGCCCAGTTCTTCTAACCTTTTAACAACATGACTATAGCCATGTGAATTATGTTTTTAATCAAAGCTGACACACTTTTAAGAGCATACACTAGGATTATTTCTGACAGAAGCACGTTATTTCAATATTCTTCATTAATAAGATGACCATCCTCATCAAATTTTTTAAGAATGCTCTCAACACAGAATCCAGTACTTAGGAAGGTTTCTCCTGCTTAACAAAGGAATACTGATCCTAAACAAGCAGCCAAACTATCACAGGCCTTTCTGTCCTTCTCCTTCACTGAGAGTGATTTTAGACTAGGCTGGCTATGTTCCTACCACAATTGCAAGATAGGCAGAAGGTCGAGGCACAGACCACAATAGACCCTCTTGGCTTTCTAATCCCATAGTCCTTTCATGTAGAAGTCGATGGGAGTTAAAAGTCTGAAAAGATACCAATCATGGCTTGGATAGCAGCATCTGTCCTCTCTCTGGACTCTAACTACTGACAGGGATGTCAGTGTGCTAAACCCAGCCACCAAGACTGCCCTACTTTGGTTTGGCTGTGTGAATTTGGGCTCAGAGAGCAGTATCCTATCTGCTTATTCACAACAGGCTTCTGCTTATGCAGTGCTACCCAGCCCCACACAGCATGAGAATACCCTAACAAGAGAGGCTGAATTTACCTCTGAACAACTTAAGCAAGGACAATTTTTCACAAAATGGCCTTTGTTCTTTTTTTTACAACAACAAACTAAATGTCCTATTATTATTGTAGCACAGCATTCTACTAAATATGAAGCAATAGACAATTTTTTCAGAGCTGCTGTCTTAGTCATTAAACTTTTCATAGAAAGTGAAGAAAATGCAAGGAAGAAAATAAAAAAACAGGGGTCATAACAGAAATGATTAAGGCAGTGTAACAACAAAATAATCTGCAAAATAAATGCAACTGAAACCAACCATTAAAAATAAAGAAAAGGAATTGCAAATGCAAAGGCTGTTCAAAACTGATGCATCACACTAGCACAGCTTTTGTGAAAAGAGTAATTCTTTGTTATTACAAAGACAAACTTGGATGACCCTGGAACTGCTCTGCAACCCTATTAAGAAGCACTACGAAAGACTAAACACCGAGCACAGCCAGGCAATGCACAGCCAAGCAGTGCTCAAGTTTGTGCACTGCAGTTTCTCAAAGTCACTTCATGCAATTTCAACCCTGGGCACTCATGGAGAAGCCATTCATCTTGCTGAACTGTCCTATATTTTAGGTAAATTTCTGCAATTCTGCAATTGCATTATTTTCAGCAGTGAAGCAGTTTTAAAAAGGGAATGTTTTGTACTTGTATTAAGCATGTAAAAAAAAGGATATGTTCTAAATTGCATTCCTCGCCTTTGTCTTCCATAGGTTAAATGCCAATTAATACTTTAATTCTGTAAATGCTTATGCATGTGCACAAGCATTTGCCGGATCAGTACTTCAGAACATTAACTCACTGAGGTGAAACAAAAAAAAAAAGAATTGTGGCTCTGTACTTTAGCAGCATTGATAGAAATAAATGGTATAAGAGAACGTACTTCAACAAAGGTTATTCAGAATCAGGAATTAGTAATTGAATTTTATTTCTAAGTTCATTTTACCAATGAAGAACTGTGTTTACAACGGTGCCTGTGCTACAGCCAGGATCCTCTCTTCCATTACTTTTATTGTGCATTCTCCTTGGTGAAAAAGAACCAGCTTATCTCACTGTGAATACAACTTTTTTGAACTCTCTTTTCTTCAGCAGATAATTTAGACAGCAGCTTGAGGAAGAAGCTGACTTTCACTTACAGCAATATATAAAAATTTTTTTGGAGTAAAATTGTGTATAGAAATGAAATAGTTCATATTTCAGGCCATTTTTATGATATTATATTCTAATACTTTCACTAATACTAAAATTATTGAAGAATCTGAATAGCTAGCCAATACTAACACTTCAAAAACAAATTTGTTTTTGATCCTTACAACATATTTAATGAAAATGAGTGTGCCAAGGAAATGCAACTCCTCTCAAAAAGGTCTATTAGCAAATTCCAAGACTTTGATCAATCTGCTTTACTTTTTCTCCTATCAGGGAAATTACTGGTAGGTACCACAGACTACTTCATTCAGAACTCTTGATTCATACTGCCAAAGAGAGCTATCAGACTGCAGGTACGCATATACATAAACTTGACCAAATGCAACTCTCTTCACTCTGATGAACAAATAAAGCAAAGACACCCACACACTGCTAACCCATCCATTTCAAACTCAGCAGTTCAGTCACAAAAAACTCTGCCCCCCAGCAGCCAGCCAAAACTGTAATATAAACTCAATTCAAAATGCAAGCAATGCAGCAATGCTGCTTACCATACCTTGTTCCCCAAGGTTTGTTGTTGTTGATTTGTCATCATAGGATCATATTGCATTTGATCCATGCAGCTGGGCTGTACCTCCTGCGTGCACGGGTACATAGAAACAGCACCTGCATAGCATGTTTCAGGAGTGAGCATAACCGACTCAGAGTTTATCCCACACTCAAGGTTTTCAGGGACTTGCTGCAAACAACTGAGAAAATCCTCAAAGTTGGAAGAAGCAGAATAGGTCGTTCTGTCAAAACCTGCTGCAGGAAAATCCATTTGAGCAAAATTAGAAAGCTGTGGCATCATCGCTGTGGGTTGCTTGTAAGGAACAAAGTCTTGCCTACACTCATAAGGGGAAGTGTTTACTTCTGATTTGTAAGAGAACTCAGATGTAGTGGCATGCATGCCGGGGAACACGTATTGCTGGGGCTGCTGCTGTGAGCAGCTAAGAGGCATGCTGATGCCAGAGCTCCAATTTGTGAACATCCCATTGACTTGCATATGTTTCATCTTTTGACAGAGCTGCTGTTGCTGCTCCTGCTGTTGCTGCTGCTGTTGCTGCTGTTCCACAAGCTGTGTCTGGTGCTGATGAAGTTGATGTGGATCTAAGTCTTGCTGTACCATGCAACCTTCATTCTGGACCAAGGGCTGCTGCTGGTTACAGTCCGAATATAAAAAGTCAGATTTATTTAAGGAATCCTGAACATAAGTCAGGATTTCGTCAGTTATGTTGATGTCCCCAATATCATCCACATCAGATAATTCAGTTTTAAAAAACTCCTCATCCTGCTGAATACACTTTAGATCTTCAAAGTCAATACCCAGATTTTTCATGATGCTGTACAAATCACTGGTTTTGTTATCCTGAAAGAGTGCTGCACTGTCTTCAGGAAGTGGAACAGTACTGTCCTGGGAACACTCCATCAGCTCCCGTTTGAGAATGTTGTGATTTCCAGCAGGTAGGAGATTGTCTGTCCAGCCACTGCTAACAACACCACCCAGTTCATCCCTACTGTCTGCAAAGAAGTTCCGCTCAAAAGAAAGTTTATGTGATGCTGGAGGGCAGAGATAAACAGACTCATCTTGCCTTAACATGACACCTAGAAGGGAGTTTGGATCCACAGAATCATTCTGTAGCGTTGCTTTGGCTCCTTTTCCCACTGTGCTTTTACTCTTCGGTTGAGAGGGGTCCATAAGGCTCGACATAGGGAAAGAGACCTCATATAACACAGCCTCACCAGTGGCAAACATGAAGGGCAGCTTCATGTTACGCTTCCGCAGATGTTCTGCCCCTTCTTCATCTCTGAAAATAAATCAGATATATAGCATGGTACTGCTGTACTAAACAGTTACTCTAATCTTTTTGTCTCCTGGAATTAACATAAAAAATGAACTATTCTATTTGTAGGCATTTTTTGAATTCCTACCTATTCCAGCTCAACTTGGCTGAGTTCAACCAAGAGGCAGATTATGAAATAAGGAGCTTATGACTGTAATACCACATTTACATATTACATTTATAATTAAATCTAGATAGCATACACCATTTTCTGTGCATTATGGGCTGAAATGAAAATAAGTGGGCTCTGTTCCATGCATTAAGCTTTTCTTGGTGTAGCAAGTAAATCAATACTTGAAGTATCTCTTTTTCTCCATTTTACAGACTCCTTTGCAAAAATTATTTAATCTATTTAACAAGGCTGAATTCCATATTATGCAGAACATAGTTCTGCACTAAAATTCAGAACGGAATTTCTTTGTTATTTGTTATTCCTTCTAGACAATTGCAGTCGGATTTCTCAGTTTTTGCTCATTGGGATTGATTACAGTGGATGGAATAACTTCATGCTTCTGCCGCTGATCTTGTTCTTCATAAGAAATCAATATGTCTAAAGTTTTACGCAAAAGGACTATGCCACAAGTTCTGAAATGTTTGTTAGCAGACTGAAAGAATTTTGGGAATTTGGAATAGAAAGGTATTAATTTAAAAACAAAAATTCCTTTGTGAATATAAGCAGCCTAAGTTTTCAGTTTTTGAAGCCTACTACTTTGTGCAATGATGACTTACGTAAGAGGTCTTTGCGTGGCGATGATGTAATCCGGTCTTCCATTTTTGTAGACAAGACGTGCATTTGCCTGTACCCAGGCCCATCGATTTTCTTTGGTTAGAAGCCTAAATACAGTCATTCCACTCTCACCTGTCTTCATCACTAAAGAGTAAGCATACTGTTTACTGTCCAGCAAACAAAATCATGAAAACCTGTATGTCATGAAAGGAATCCCATCTGTAGAGCAATTTTACAAATCTCATGTCCTCAATCACCCAATTCCGTGTGGCACTAACACATTCCCAGTGAAACAGGATGACTGATCACTTCAAGATGTCTAATTTACTGGTAAAATAAAAGTCAAAACTGCAAGATATCTGCTACAGATTGGCAGCATTCTATATGGGGATTCGTCCATTATTTCTTCAGAATTAACAGAAATTAATAAATACTAGAACATGTAAATGACAAAAGCCTAAGTCTCTCTTACCTTCAAATAGTGACTATTACTTAAACAATTTGAAAACAGTTAGTTCTGAATCCAATTTTTTCACATATTGACTGGTTAACGCAGAGGTACTTAAAAATCTTAACGTTTCTTTCCCACTACCACTAACAATGCTTTATAAACATGCTACATTTTCACGGTACATTTCTGTATTGGGTTTGTGTGACCAGGTTTTGGTAGAGGCAGGGGGTCTACAGGGGTGGCTTCTATGAGAAGCGGCTAGAAACTTCCTCCATTTCCAGCAGAGCAGATCCCTGGCAGCTCCAAGGCTGACCTGCTGCTGGGCAAGGTGGGGCCAATTAGAAATTGTAGTAATGCCTCTGTGATAACGTTTAAGAAAAAAAAGTTATTGTGTAGATATAATTGCGGCCAGAGAAGAGTGGGTTGAGAATATGGGAGAGGAACAGCTCTGCAGACACCAAGGTCAGTGCAGAAGGAGGGGCAGGAGGTGCTCCTGGTGCCAGAGCTGAGATTCCCCTGCAGCCCATGGTGCAGCCCTCAGTGAAGCAGCTGTGTTCCTGCAGCCCATGGAGGACCATGGGTGTCTTGGGGTGACTTTATTATGTTGTATCCCATATTGCCTGCCCTATGCCCAGGCATGAAATCCTGCGCCTTTCTGTGCCTTTAAAACTGGGTGCGAGAGAAAGAAAAAAAAGCCAGACGAACTTTTCAAAGCAGTTCTGTGCTCCACGGTCACTCCACTCCTCTGCGTTCTCCTGCAGCAGCAAGAGGAGCGGAGGAAGCACCCTTCCTGCTTTTCAGCCAGCTTTCAGCTCTGTTTTCTCCAGAGAGAGATGGAGAGTTGAATCTTCTTTTCCCTAGGACTGTGGTTTCTTCTTCTTTTCTTCTGGAACTGTGCAACAACCCCAAAACATCATCCGGGAGGCCCGCAGGGGCCTAAGCTGAAAACCCAGCTCCGAAGAGGAGGAGAGAGACCACACCCACAGAAGGACTTTAAAATCTTCCCAGGTTTCTCTCCACAGTGAGAGATTTTATTATTTAGCATTTTTATTCTTTTCCTGTGTGTTTGTTAAATAAATAGCTTTTTTCCCCCTCTTCCACTTTCCTCTGAGGAATATTTCTTTCCCAAACCTGGTGGGGGAGGGGTGGTTGTAACCTGCCTCCTATCAGAGGATGTTCCTCCAAATTTGTCTCAAACAGGGACAATGTGGATGCAGAGATCCACCCACAGCCCGTGGAGGAGACCCATGCCAGAGCAGGTGGATGCCTTAGAGGAGGCTGTGAACCTGTGGCAGGCCCGTGCTGGAAAAGGCTCCTGGCAGAGACTTGCAGACCCATGGAGAGAGGAGCCCATGCTGGAGCAGGTTTTGTGGTGGAAGGTGTTTTTAAGGTCTGATTTTACTTCTCATTATCCCGCTCTGTTTTTGTTAGTAGTAAATTCAGTTAATGTCCCCAGATGAAGTCTGTTTTGCCTGTGACAGTATTTGGTGAATCTCCCCTGGTCCTCATCTCAACCCATGAAACTTTCATTATATTTTGCCTCCCTTGTCCACTTGCAGAGGGCAGTGATAGGCTTTGGTGGGTGCCTGGCATGCAGCCAGGGTCAACCCACTGCAGTCTTTTTGGTGCTGAAACCCAGGATCATGAGGATTTTGAGATAAGGAGAGTAACTGGGAGAGATAACAGGCAAAACAAGTACCAAACAATGTCAGAGAGTAGAATTATCATGGGAAAGTTTTGTTGTAATTGTGGGGAAGGGACAAGGGGTGGATTTTGTGCAAATTGTCCAATTTTGTTCTGTGTTGTGATGAAGCTATCTTGGTTTTTGTGCGGGGAGCTTTAGCTTATTTTGGCTGGTTTTGTTGTTCTAAGTGAAGGTTGTGTGACGCATGTGGATTTTAAAGATAATTCTTAAATATGTGATTCACAGAGGCAAGGGGTGGAAGTAATACAATTGCTCAAAACCCCTGCATTTCTAGACAGAAAAATTTTAAAAAATGTATTAGGAAAGTTTAAGAATCTAACCAAAAATCCTACCTACAAAACTTTATTTTAATCTTAGCATCAAAAATGTAGCAAAACCAATTTTAAGACAAAGTTTCAAACCATTCAAGTTTCATCCCCTTCTACTTTGGAACCATTTCTTTGTTATTCTTTATGAAAGAAACAAAACCACTGATAAACAACAGTGACTGAGCTATACCTGAAACAGAAAATGTGCCTAACTAGGTTGAGAACAACCTGCTGAGGGGCATTATCTAATTGTCTATGAGGTGAAAAAAGAAAAAAAAAGAGTTTTTCAAGAGAAGTCAGTAGAAAAAAAGTACCATAATATTCTGAAGATGATTCTGTAAGTTCAGAAGATAACTTTGTTATAACTAACAACAAAAGTAAAAAATGAGCCCCCTAAATAGTTATGTATCAGATAGCTGATGCTGATTTCCTTAACACTATACTTCTCTCCATAATTGTTACTTAAACCAACCCAAGCAGCCAAGAATCAAACTCAGAAATGTTTGGACACTAGCATGTTAGATCAGAGATTAATTTCTGGGGAAAATCTTCCACCAATACCAAAAGAAAATGCTTTATTTAACTTGCTAACAGGAAAGATCTCTTTGGTAGTCCCCTTGCCCAAAGAAAGTTGTTCAAAGAGCAGAAGTTGGCTTGAGCAGTGAAGGAAGTGAGAAGAGCAAGATGTGACAGAGACTAGAATATATATCCTAAAAGGGTCTAGATAGGAATATTAAACATTTCTTCAACCAGTGTAAATTTTTAGAGGGACAGAAAGAACACATGAAATGAACAGTGTTCTTTTTGTCAACAACCTTTTTTTGTACTGTACTTCATATTGCATTCATACTGAAAAAATACTCCATGCTTTGATTTTTCAGCCTTTCTTAGGGAATGAAACTTACTTCGGATGTGATTTTCAGCACAATAAAGCATATCAGCTGCATGAATAAACTGGTATCCTGTTCCTCTCATACACAGCTCTGCTTCGGTGTATCCCAGGACAATCTTTCCTCTGGAAGGTAAAACCAAAAAATTGCAACACAGCTGATGAACCAACTCACAGAATGAATGTCAAGCAAGTTAATTACGGCTAGAACATTTCGGATGCAAGTGCTAACTACACTTTGCTCCTATATCAATCGTATGCAGAAGCAGAACAGCTCCAATAAAAAATACAGTCAACAAATCATAAAATTTTAACTAGTCTGCCAAGTTGCCTTCAGTGACTAGGACTGGGTTCATAGAAGCATTAGATCATAAAAAAACAGCTGATGCCTACAGCCGGACTCTCAATTCCATACTATTGAACATATTCACTCCTAGCAGGCAGCTCCCATTGGTTCCAAAGAAAGACACTATTTTCTTAGCCCTGTTTCTTATCATTTACCTGTAGGTGCTCATGTGTAGAATTAAGTAGGGGTTTAACTTCAGTTATCTAAAACTTCTTGCCTAAGTAAGAATTTTTAGTAGCTTAACGTTCAAACCCAGGTATATCTCAGAACTACATCCCTTTTTACTATTGAGTGGTTTGGGACCCCTGTGTTTGCATAAAAACAAGATATGACTCAGAGGACTACTAGCGAGAGTCATGTTTGACCCTGGCAGCTAAAATTAGAGTACTTTACTAGAAGTTGGGGAGATGAAACACTTAACAGAATTCATGAGATCTCTGTGCAGTACATGATAAAAAGACATAGTCAAAAAGAGACTTAAACAGGATTCGGAACAAAGAAATGGAGATTCAAAGACAGAAAGGTAAAAAAAGGGGAAAAATAGGGATGGGAACAATATATGTAAAAGTGTAGTGCGATAAAAATTGAAAATTTCAAGTTAATGAAAATATCAGAGGAAAGAAACAATTGTGTTAACCTTTATTTAACTTTTACTTGTATCAGCTTAGAGAAATAAAACATTTTGGTCTCTCAGTAGACAGAATACCAAGTAATTTAACTCTATCCTATAAGTAGGCTTGGAAACCCGTATGGGAGACTCCACTGAAAATAAAAGCAGTCAGTCAAATATAGGAGGGAGAGGAGAAGGAAGGAGGCCAGAGGCTTTTATTTTGATAAAAAAGCATCCTAATGGGCTTCTTGCCATGTTGATGCACAGTAATAGTATTTTGATCTAGTAATGCAGTAGTGTTTCCAAATTTTACATAGGGAAAAGAATGGTTTGGAAACAGGTAAAAGTCATAGTATGAAAAAGTATTTAATTAGTTTATTTTGAAGAAAAAACAATTTCCATTGTATTTTACACCTATTTGAACTGAAGGAGAAAATATGCATGTAAAATTAAATGAAATACTTGTTCCATCAGTTCTAAAACCAAATTTCAAACCATATTTTACATGAAACTTTTCTTGTTCTCTAATTCATTACTATGCTGTCTTTTGGGGTTTTTATTTTGGGTTGGTTTTGTGAGTTTTTGCTTTGTTTTTCTAACAATTGAGAGTCAGAGAGCACTATGGCATTTAAAGGAAATAGACTATGGCAAACCCATTTCTCTTTACCTGTTATCAGGGCTGAAGAGAAAAACCTTAACAGTTTCTAAACAACCATCACTGAAACAGTTAATATACAAAAAGAGTAGCCTGATTTATATTTCAAATACATACTTGAAACCTATCTCGTTGGCAAATTATCAGGCTATTACACAGAATAATTTACACCTACTTTGCATCACAGCCAGTAGGTGTGAAATCCAGTTTGTGTTTAGTTCTGAAGATGAAGTTTTTGGTTCGTATCTCAAGAATAGATGGTGGCTGCAGGGGAGTAGCTACTGCAAACAGAGCAAGCTGAGGAGACAGAGTAGCACCATCCTTCCCTTTCTTGTTTTGTCCATGGAGAAACTTTAATCGTCCTTGAAAATTCATAGCCTTAGGATGAGGAAAAAATGTAATTGTTATATGCTGGAGATACTGAAGAGCAAGATATTTCTGTTATGATGCAAAACATGTATTTTTCATTTTTTTTAAGACCCGTCAGATTCAAGCTTTATAGGATGGCATACAGAAAAGTTAGCTAACAAGTACAGAACACTGCTGTTATATCCCTGAGTGTGTCACTTCAAGATCTACTAATAAACTTACTGGAAAATTAATTAATGGGAAGATTATTCCATTAAAAAAAAAAACCAAACAAAAACAAAACCCCCAAAACTAAACAGGTAGTAACAAATATCGACTGGGGCTTCTAATATTCTAATGAACATACATACATATAATTATATCATTATTTCTCTTGCAAATGTGTATGTTCAATTTTGCAATTGTGAACAATTCCATTTGTAAGATATCACAAAGAGGGTGATAAACCCATACTTGTTTTAAAATCTAAATAGTTGACTAACAAAAAAATGCATAAAAAAGAGCAAGCACAAACTTTCCCAAATAAGGAAAAACTATCGTCCTGTTAATTACTATAGCTTATTACATCTCAAGATACTCAATTTGATACAAGGAAATACCCTTGCAATGCTTTTTTATCTGCAAATCACACAGCACTATTCAAAAGCAGTTGCTTATTTGCATTTCACCGAGGAAACTGGGCCATGAGAAATGAGAGAACTTGCACCTGGTTGTGACAACATGTTAAAGGGGAGACATTCAGTGTCACTAACTGAAACACTGTGGTTCAAGCAGCTCAGATACCTTTGGAGACTTAACAAAGTAAGTTGCTGCACCTTTTGTTAGGATAATGCAGATTTCCAACTTTTAAGCATATGGGGAAGTTTTTATGTAACTCCATACTCACCAGGAATCCAGATGAATTATCCAGGAGGCATCGTAACCTGCAGATGAAATTCCTTTCCATAAAGGAAGAATTCTCTGGAGGAAGTTGGTCTGGGTTATAATAGGTTGCTGGCTGTGAAAAGCCATTATCTCCTGCAGGAAAGGATTATTTATAAGGATTATTTTTAGAAGAACACCTAGTGAAGGCTATCTATAACAAACGATCTTCCGTCTCATAAACAAAGCATTAGGTCACGACCTGAGCTAGAACAATGTAAACTGGAAATATCCTCAGAACCTATCATGATTGTTAAGCATCAGTTCTTCTGATGGGATTATGTTTTACAGGCTATGGTATTTGAAAACTGAATGTAATTTATTTTTAAGTGGTTTTTTCCTTTGGGGCTTCTGTTTGTTTGGGTTTTTAATTTATTCATTATGTTTGTCAACAGCCTAGATTCTGGATCAGTTGCAGAGAGTAGAGTCCTCAGCAGAGAACACACTCATGTTCCTACAACGGCAAGATCTGTAAAAAGGCACAGTACCTACAGGAACTGAGTATTCAAAAACTCAGTAATGGTATCAAATTGTGAAACTTTCTTGACAGCCAGGTGAAAGCAGTAGCAATAAATAAAAATCAGCAACTTCAGGAAAGCACCATAAACAATCAGTATTTTTCTCCAATGAAGGCGAAATCACCCTACTAAATAGTGAAAATATTTCTGCTGATCAAAACACCATAGTTACCTCTCCAGGTATACCTGAAGTACTTGTGTTTTGGGGGTTGCCTGTTTTAAAAAATACTCAAAACCATGATTGTTAACTTGGATAACAACATGGTATCCTTTAACCTAGTCAGGACAAGCATTTGCTGCTAAGTGGTATTTAGAAAACAGACTTAAATATTTGGAATATATAGTAAAAGCAGAAGGTAAATCAATAAACTTCTGATAGAATACATATGTTCTACATGAAGCTACATATACAGAGATACCAGAGCATGACTACTCACAGCAAATTTAGCAAAATGATCCTGTTTGCAATACATATAAAAAACACTGGTCGTTCCCTAGGAATTCACACATGCAGAAAACTGAGAAAAAACAGCTTAAAAAGCTATTTTAGAATGCCAAATACTCTTTAATTTAAAAAATAGCTGATGCATTCTTAGAGAATCAGTTATTAAATATGGACAAAATAATAATACAGATTTTAAGAACACATATTGACCTTCCAGACATGGAGATGAGGTCAGGGAGAGCATGTCACTTAATAACACACCACATTATATTTTCTGGAATACAACTTTGTCTCTTGAACAGCTGGAAAAACTTACAGATAGGCTCAGAGGTTAGGACAATGGCAAAATAAACCCAAAGGTAAACAAATTATTACCAAAAGCCATTTCAACTTAATCTCCTATGAATTCAAGGGACTGAACTGGAGCCAAATGAGATTGCTGATGTCTTACCAATAGGCCTTCCAACCTAAGGCCATCTAAATCCAACAAGAATGCTGAGTTACCCAGCTTTTCACATAAAATCAGGAGCTACCTTTTTTCTTAAAAGAACTACTTTGCAAGGTCAAGTTTTGCTGAATAAACTTCATGGTATGGAGAAAAATAACCCTTTTTCTGCCCTAGCTGGTAGTGTGTATGAAAAGGGATAATCTGAAATTACAGCCATCTGTAGAACTGTATTGGCCAGTCACCATTATGAGCAGATCCCAAAGGCAGAGAAACTCAGGTATTTGTAGCCCAAGACAGTTACCAGCTAACTTTGAAAGTAGAAAATAACAAAGTCCCACACTCGTCATATGGATGGTTCTCCACAGACAAAGAAAACTTCCTTACTTCCTATTGCTGCAGATTTTTTTCATTATTATTAATTGCCTAATTGCTGGTGAGAATTTTCAAAACTTCTGAGACAGTGCTTCTCCAAGAAGCTCTCTGAAGAAGCAATGATTATGAAGAAAGAGCATCAAAGAAACAGCTTGCAAATCCAAACTTATATTTCAAAACTGCCAGCTCTGACAGGGTGCAGATCTAGTACCCAATAGGCAGTGCCAGGGTTTCTGCCAGCATCCTTTGCACTGGTAGGTGTGCCCTTCAGCAGTTCTGCCACAGAAGAAACTCAGTGATATTCTTTTGGTAAATACAGAGCTGAAATTTAAAGGTTCAGCAAGTCCAGCTGGGTCCTGTGGATTTTGTCAGTTTCCATAGTAAAATGCACAGTTCCTAAGAGTGAGAAAAGCTGTGGTGGAAGAAGTGGCTCTTGAAAGGAGGAGAACAGAACTCAGAACAGGAGGCAATGGGCTTCAAAACTGAGCCTCTTACACTTGTGAAAGCAATACTGCTGCGCTTTTCCAGGCAGACAGAAGGCAGGGAGGTTTTATTGCCAGGATCTTGAAGAAGTGACTCACTGTTAGAAGGCAAAGAATCTTACAGAGCATCTACAATCCTGAGAGCAAAACTACCAGTTAACGTGACAGGGGTTAGAACCCATATCCCTCACAAATCTCACACTGGATCTCATCAATACCATGAAGCAATGTGCAGAACATACAGTGCATTAGGTGCTTGTCTTTAAACTCAAGACAATATGGTTGCGCAACATGTGAAGTTCAAAAGATAATCCAGACTTAATGGCCCAAAGCAGATTTTTGGGACCGAAAAATCAGAATTTTGCAAACTTCTCTGGGAACAAGACAGGACTGGGAGGAATGTCTGGGAAGCACGGTAACAGCTGAGGAAACCAGTGGTCTAGCAGCATACCAGAGTACTGAGTGAGAAATAACCAGTCCAGGCTAACTGAAGCAGAATTAGTTCCCAGACTCAGGATGGAATCTGTGCTGAAGCTGGAGCACAATTACATCTATAAATATCTACATAATGCCAGCTGAATGCACTAAAACAGAAATGGATTAAATTATCAAAAATGGAGAAGATCCTTATGGTCATAGCATTATCCTTTGCTATAAATCTGAATTCAGTTTAAAAATCCTCAACATCCAAACATTTTATGCTACTTGAGACTCAAAAGTCATCATAGAATCATAGAATGGTTTGGGTTAGAAGCGACCTTGGAGATCACCTAATTCCAAGCCCTCTGCCAAGGACAGGGACACATCTCACTAGACCAGGTTGCTAAAAGCCCCATCTACCCTGGCCTTGAACACTTTCAGGAATGGGGTACAATTAGCAGCTTTTAGCAAGCTAGAAACACAAGATACAAAACAAAGAATTGTTTGTAATTCTGCTCAGAACTTCTTGTCACTCAGGCAAATCTGAGGCCAATTCAACCCGGTGTCATACTTTTCAAACAACCTTTTGTAAATTCATATGCACTTACTTAAGGTCCATAGAACACCATTGCACTCTAAAGCAAACAGGAAGTCACCACATGAAAATCTGGTTTCTGAGCACCGTACTGTTTGCTGTGCTGAACTCTACTGTTAACTAGCTGTGCAGCAGGCCTGTGGAGATTGATCCAGAGATGATAAAACAATGTTTACCAGTAAATGAAAAACTGAAATATACTGAGGTGTGTTACAAACACAGTAACTTTTCTCTATCAAATCATGGCATTTCCACACTCTAAATTTTTTTAGATCAAGTTACTTTAAGAATGGCACCCTGGCCTAAAAAAATGGACTTTTTTATGGATTAAAAAAACCCCTATAATCAAGCCAGTGTAATAGAAGATTTTACCTACATGTTTAAACAACTGTTGTGCAAAGGGAGCATTAAAATGGAGCAGTTGTCTCAATGGCTTTGTTGTCACTAGGATGCAGGCCCATGCTTCCTGTATTACACATAACTACCTGCACCTACACGTCATTGCTCTGATACACAGGCAGGGTGTCTCTCCTTGGCTGTTTCTCAATATAGCAGCTCACTTAAGCATCAACCAGTAACATGTGACAACCCGATGCTCTGGCATGAATGCTAGTTGATCTTAAAGACTCCTCTATTCAATCTTTTATTTCTCTTTGCCTGTCTCTAAGAGAAGTGCTCATCTATGTGGCAATGAATGCACTATTCCCGATATTAACACTGTAACTAGCACATTCTTAGACTGATCAGTCTAAGAAATCTTGTCACTTACAAATTAAAGTCTTCCAATTCAAAGTATAATTAGTATTTTAATGGTGCTGTGCTATGAATAACAGTGCTAATTTAAAGTGCAGAAACCAGTAATTCTCATTGTTGGCTAAATATGCCCATAAAATAAATTGGAAAGATGCTAATTCTTCCTTTCTTCATATAAAATTATCTAAACTTTTTTACATAGACAAATTAAAACCCAAAAACCAAACAACTAATCAGACAGGCAAACACATTAATTGGCTGTGTTCTCACCTTGTACACTTGGTCCAGAATCTGCTGACTGGGCAGGATTTAATGCCCAATGCAGCTGTCGTTGAAACTCAGGTCTGTCCTCTGTGTGAATCAATTCAAATACACTCTGGTGTATAATATCTGACTATGAACAAAAGGAAAAAGGTGTGAAAGAATGAGAATAAGAAAATTATATGACAATATGATACGAGTTCTCTGATTGACAAAGCTGTTATGAACATAGCAAAATCCATTTTGCTCAGGGATAAATACATACAATCACATGCACGTGGCAAAGCTTCATGAAACAATTTTTAGCAGCACAGAGAACAGTTCAGTTACACCCATAACCATAAACGTGGGAAACAGTAATAAAAATATTGCCTTAGAAAAAGAAGTTACTTTATGTCAACAATTTCTTTACCTGCTCTTGCCTAAGAAGGCCTGGAAATGCTGTGCTTAGATTCTGTTTAAATTATTTAATTTTACATGGTGGTAAATAAAGTACTTGTCAAGCTAGTACTTGACTTGACCCACTATAGGTGCTACAGGAATACAAAAGAAGCAAAAGACCCTGAACCAAACAACTGCCAAAACTAAGCCAAGCAGATTATAAACAGTGGATTTGTTTGCCTGAATGCTTTGTCACTTCTTAAGGATGCGTGAACACATGTAATTGTTCAAAAGCTCTTATACCACTACCAGTTGTGTGGTTAGGAATGTGATCTAAATGGCAAAGGCACAAGAGCAAGGACCAGTGCTTAAAGGAATTTAAGGGGGGAAAAAACCACCCAAAATATTCAAGAAAAGACTCAGTTGACTGAGAAGAGTTAAGATCCACGTTTTTGCATGTTTCAAAAACCCAACCATTATATAAACAGAAAATACTTAAATAAAACATAGATCTAAAGTAATTGAGATGAACTGGCAAAAGCAGAAGCCTAAGTCAAATTTTGCTATGATGAATTTCATAAATCAGTATTTTCCAGAATAAATTGCCAGAAATGCTAATTTTTGTAACTTAAAGACTTCACTTCTATATCATGCACTCGATTTGCTGGCATTACTTCATAAATGTTATGCCCAATTTTTTTTCCAAGCTTTTTTCTTTATGCATTCCCCAACATCGCAGGAATATATAACCCCAGGAATAACAATAGGGTTTTTTTGAAATATTTTCTTTTACACAAACTTTCCCCAATCTCTTACCAGTTACCTAAAATTGCAGACCAACCAAGGTTTCTCCCTATTTTTAGACAGCAGCTGCATCTCAATATGCAGCATCCATGGATATACATTGAGAACTATAACTATCATCTCCACATAAAGTAATCCCAGGAGTTTTCTAATAAAGGCACAATTTGCCTGCTATGCCTTGGTCTTTAGTACTTTAGCACCTGGCTTGCAAGCCCAGTGAACTTAGCCATATGTGACCTGCATCAAAAATAGTAAAAACCAAATGCTTGTGATGAAATTAATAATTAAATAAATAAACATCAGCAAGAGAACAAATTCTAAAAATACCAAAATCACTCACTGGATATTTAAAATCTCAAGGCATATGGAAATAATTTTGCATGAAAGGTTTCTATTAAAATAATTACCTTCCCACTGAATTATGTCTCACTCAGCATCATAAACTGGGTAACACCACAGTATAAATTTCATACAGTTGTTCCAGTACAGAATAATTAAGTGTGAAAATCTCCTATCTTGCCTAACTCAACTTTGGAAATTATATTCCTGTTGTGCTTGGCCTGACATCCTGGCTATGTAAGCTGATAGAAAAGTAATATGGTTTCAAAGTAATTCAACCTAAAGTACCTAACTGAGGTTTTTATTACAAAAAAAAATTTTAAAACCCTAAATATGAACACTGATGTTCTCTGAAATTAAGCAAAACCTCTGAAAAAAATAGAAGAAGAAATAAACTTACTTGTTGGAACCCCAAGTAGTCTTGGATAGTAGAAGAGACGTAAAAAACCAGAGCATCTGCTGTAACAACTAATACAAATCCATTTAATGCCTGGGGAAGAAACACACCAATCTGTCAGTTTCAGAGACAAAATTCCAGATAATTATTGTGGCTCTACCAATACTGTAGTCCCCCAATAAAATGTGAAGCATGCAAAAGCATATCATTATCTAACAGCATAAACAGGATTCCTCATTGCACCTCTCCACAGTATATGTGTTAAAATGAAGAAAACTGGATCTAACAAAAAAAGTAACAATTTTTTTTTTTAAATTCAGTGGAGAAAACAAAACCATGTTGATGACTTTTAAATATTCTTGATTGTATGAGACAAGGGACAGCAGCATGAACAACTATAAGTTTCTCTAATATCAACCACAGTTCCCAATGCTTGCATGGTTTAAGCCTTGGCTACCCCCAGCTGCCCACAGCACAAACGGGAGCCATGTCACAAACCCAGTCCCAAAATCCATTCTATTCATAGTGCAGATAGGCCACTGTGGACAGGAAATCAAGCTATCAAGATCCCCTACGTAGCCCAAGAAAACATTTTATAGCTTACTTAAAATAGAAAACCTCTGCACAAGCGGACTGTTGCAAGTAAACAATGTTTTTGAAGACATTTCCCCCTCCATGGAGCAGCAGACCAGGCGGCTCCACACTCAAAGTCACGCAAAGGGCATTTATCTGAACTCCCAATCAATACAGTCCATGGCAATTGTTGTGATGGCAAACAGTACATTTGTGACTTGGCAGCTCATCTGAAAGGTGCCGATTTACTTCTATGGATTTCAGTCAAGATTTAACAAAAGGCAGTCTCTAGGGGCTGGATTGAGTATATTGTGCCACTTAATTTCCTCAGCTGCATTCAAAGGCAAATTTGGCCAGCAGACTCAAAACACTTTTTTAAAAAAAAAATCTCTTTATTTATGCAGAATTATTGTAACATAAAAAAATATAAATTAAGTGAAGGATATCCTATATCTTACTGCAACGAACTAACAATATAGAAATTAAATATCTGATGAAATGACTGGTCTTTAAATGCTGTGAACCACTCCAATTTAATGTGTAGATATTATTTAATCTACTCTCATAAACAGTTGTTAGCTCTACAAAAACTCCTTATAAGCTTAGTAAATTTTACATGAATAAAGAATGAGCTAAAAAAACCCCAAAGAGATTCTGAAATGAAATAGCATAGCCAGTCCAAGAAATCTCAAGTGGTTACACAGAATCCTTGGTTTTGATGAAGCTTGCAGTAATTTCACGGGAGCAGAATGCCGCAATGGCAGGTGCTCATGTCCTCTGCTGACCTGTTCCGCAGGGCATTTCACCTCAGCTGGTTGACATAAAAAATCTGCAAGCTGCACAACATCTAACTTTATCTCAAATGTTAAAAATTGGTTATTCTGGTCCATTTCATACAGAGCTATGTACACCTGCTGTACCTGGAATCCAATCACATTTTGCAGTAGCCCTGGTATACAGTTCATCTTGAACCAGGATTGTTACTGAGATAGCCATATACATTCTTTAAGCCAAAAATTCTGTAAAATGCATGTATCTGGATATACCAGTAAATGGGAGATGAGTTCTGATGGAGGTTTTTGCAAAATGCAATAAAAAAATTATTATC
This sequence comes from Gymnorhina tibicen, assembly GCA_013399875.1. NCBI lineage: Eukaryota > Metazoa > Chordata > Aves > Passeriformes > Artamidae > Gymnorhina > Gymnorhina tibicen. The sequence goes on along the minus strand of VXAZ01002838.1, from coordinate 3,418,041 downwards.
TTAAAAGACATAATGAAGTTTCTCAGTGAGTTTACTGGAGAATTGAAGATGATATTTCTGCCTCTAAAAATACTCTCAATGTTCCTAATAAAAAGGTAATCACAAAATTGTTCATTACTGGTGAGAATTAAGTTTTAAAAATTTCTTAGAGGTCGTCATTTGTCTGGCACTTTTTATCATAAACTTGCTTAGGCTGTAATAGATTTTTTATTTAAAATAAGAATTTGAAATAATTTAAATAATTTTACAGGAAATGTAGCTTGATTTTTAAGGAAGGCACATTTATGTATTTGATCTCTACTTCCACAATATATTGAATTGACAAGACAGTTTCTATGTTGGAAATAAAAGACAGTTTTCTGTTTGTTAGGAATCTGATGAACAAATAAAAGCAAATACAAACACAGGGGTGTTTATTCATACCACCTGGGCAAAGCCAAAAAAAGTAGGGAGATAATAAAAGGGAAATGTTTATCATCAGTTATAATTTATTGACAACTGTGTAACACAAAACACTTCTGAGCATAAGTGGAAGGGAAGGACTTTATCAGTATTTACAACTTACTGATTCTCTCTACCTTCTAGAAAATTCCCAATTTCATCACAGTCATGACTTGTTACATAACCTAAGAAAACTTTATCTGCATATTCATTTTCATAAATTTTTTCACATTTATAAAATATTTACAAAAAACATTCATTTAAGAAATTCAGTTAATTTACTTACTTCCCAAGAGGTGCAGAACTTACAGTAATAACTATATCACCCATTTAATTTTCATACTGGAAATGAGTTCCCTCATACAACTTCCACTGGGAAGTCATAAAAAACCCCCCTGTATTTCAGATTAAATAGATGCCTCCAATATAAACCATATATTTTAGCTTTTTAGGGTTTTGTCTATTTAAAAGAAAGCTGTTCACTGACAGTAACTCCATAACAGTTCTTTGTCATACTTTATTAAGGTTAGAAAATGAAATACATGTCCTAGTTTTTTTGGTTGGTTAGAAAACAATTTTCACTTATTATCAATTTCAAATAATTGTTTTGTAGGATTTTTAGAACCTGTTTTCATTTCTAGTCTTTGAACACCGAAATTCATTTTGTTCTAAGCAAACAAGTGGCTCTGACTGAACAATTTGCCACTTTTGATAGATACATTAGTAAGAAACCTGTGTAGAAGACAGGCTACCAACATATTTCAAATGCAGCTGCAGGTCTCCATAAAATCTATTTTGTGAAACTAGTTAGAACATTGTAATACCTGTATTTGTAATTTCTTGAGTTTAATCTGGACTTGATCGTATATAATCATCCATATGCTTTGACACTCTAGGACATTAAAGCAGGCTAGATAATTTTTTAAAAACCCACAACCTTTTAATTAATATCTTCCATTAGTTCATATAAAAGTTATTCAAAGTATTTTAAAATTTGTCCTGAATCTACACTAGGCATTCTGAGTTCTTTCAAACCACTGAGAAAGCAAGATATTTCACCAAGCCCAAGGTCTTTTGAGGAGAAATTGTTTCTTTCAGACAATTAATCATCAAATTTACAGTAAATTAGTAACTTATCTGGCCCTTGCAAAAACTGTTCCTTTATATTATCATCTTTATTAACAACAGATGCAAAGAGATGGGAACTTCCCCCCAGCAAATTACATAGGAACATTGAAGAGAAGCCCATATTCTAACACCCACTTTAAAGTCACTACTACCAAAGAAAATGCAAGAGCTATTTAATATTACCCTAAAGAAAATGAGGAAAGAATTTGACAATAAGAAAACTTACTTTTTCTGTCTCATTAGAGAGCATCTAGTATGCCAAATACAGGTGGTTTTTGTTTTTAAATTTAAATCTCCATACAATATGTCTATTGCAAAACATACCTGCAATAGGAGTTCTCCTTCCAGGATCTGCATCCCTTCTCCACATTTTCCTGTTCTAGAGGTTTCCTGAATGCCATTTCTTTCTGGTCTGGTAGAGTTAGAAGATTTTAATGCAACTAGAACAAAGAAAAGAAAAAAAAATTGAGCAAACTTTGAAAGGCTTACTAGAAATTTAGGTAATGATATGCTATTTTGTGTAAGAAAAAAATGTATTTAAATATATATATTATTATATCTGTTATAAATTCAATCTAATGAAAGATTTTTGTTTTCATGTCAAACTTTTTCCTTACCTTTAGAGTGAACCCCCCAATTTTGTCATCGTTCTCTTTTCTATACTAAAATACTTTCACAACAACATCAGTATTGTTGCAATCAACGCAAATCTAATTTTATATTTTATACCTTTTTTTCCTTCTTCTCCTTCTATTTCCTATAAGACTCACTTCTAGTTTGTCACTGTTGTGACAAACAAAGGGCCCTTTTGTTTTCATAGGCCATGCTCCTATAACCTGATAACAAGTCTGTGTTAAGGTATGCAAACACTTGCACTTACTCTTCTCCCACCTAATTTCAGACATCAAACTATGGTTCATCAGACAGGTAAGCCTGCTCTACACCTAAAGCTCCCTTCAGGGAAGGGAAGGAAAGAAATATGAACCCTAAATTCACGCTACATATTAAAAAAACCCAACAAAACAAAGAAAGGTATTTGAAACAAAAAGGTGTGGTTATTTTCTGTCATAGTTAAATTTTAACCTTTTAAACAACTAGGCACTTTTTCCAACTTCAGATAAAATACTGTAACAATGAATCATCATTATCCAGATCACAAATATATCTAATTGAAAGAGAAAATTACTCAGTGACTAAGAGATGAAAAATCAGACCATATTGCTATGAAGTTCCTGAAAGTCATTCCCATCTCTGCATCCTTCTAAGAAACAAGATGCTGTCAAATAAAACTACATGCTCAAAGATCATCCATAACTCAGAATTTACCTACTTTTCACTATTCCAAAAAAGGGGGACGGGGGAGGGAAGGAGTCTTCAAATCTGAAATTAGTCTGAGTAGCTCTGTAGTGTCTAAACAGCTTAAAATTACTCGAGCAATTGTACCTAAAATAAATACCATAAAACTAAAGGCCACCACCTCCCAACCCCAAAATTTCTATGCTGCAAAGCAAGGGAAAGATCTAATAGACTAAAATCTATAAAACCAACTGCACTTCTGTAAAATATGACCATTTCTCATAATGATGGGATATTCACCCTAAATTTCAAATGATTTTTCAACCTGCTGAAAATCTTCATTTTTCCACTGCTCAGAACTTTAGTTAAGAATCATGGTGAATTTCTGTTCACTCACTTTTAAACTACAATAAATGATACTTTAAACTACATATATTAACTGAAAGATAGATGATGCCTTTCCCATTTTTTAAGCTATCATGGCAGCTAAGAACTTTCAAGCCAGACAGTTTTCATTAAAATATACCTCAAAGGCACCACAGAGGAAAAATGTGTTCTAAAGAGACATCGACTGATTAATCAGATCAGAATGTATCTAAGGGTGTTTGCTTTGAAACTAAAACCCTAATGCCGTTCTTCTTACAAGATAGTCAAAAAGTCCTGCATCAAAAAGGCCACACGGAGGTACAGTTGCACATTCATGTGAATAGGTTACGTAAACAACTTTTATTCTGAGCATTATTTCAAAAGGATATATAGAATATTCACTAAACACCCCTGAAGCCAACAGTAGAAGAAAACTTTTAAATTTCTATTGTGTGATTGTTGAAAAAGTCCACATTCAGCTGTGAAAGCTGCAAGTAAAGATGCCTAACCACGCTTGCCATTCTGCAATATACTATATGTCATTATATACAGGTGGGCTTTTTCTTTTATAATGTCTGATAAAATGAAATACTATCTGATAGATAAAATCTATCAGTTAACAGAGCTCCTGAGCTCCAACATAGCCAATGCATTGGTGGCTATATTCCTGCTAACTTTCAAGGTGCACAAGAGGTATGTGTGAAGTTAAACATTTTCCTGAATTGGAACCTAAGAAAAGGAAAAGGCCTACCTTTTGCAGAAATCAGAATGTGGATGGAATCAAGCTGTTTACAACTAAGGCACATGGAAAATTGCCAACTATCTGGATTAGTAAAAATGGAAGATACAGAGGAAATTAGAGCTGTATGTCCATCATTAGGTATACAACTCCTGAAAAAAAAGAAATAAATCCAAATTTACCTTGTTCTGACAGATAAATCACAGGCCTGTTAGTGCCTGCTACAAGCCACCCAAGTCCCTGGCACTGAACAACTCCAGATACCAGGATGCACACTGGAAATGTGTGGTTCTACACAGTCAAATTGAAGGCTGCCAGAAACAAGAACCTTACAGCATGGGAGGACCACCTTGCCAAGCAGCAATTCTGAACAGTTAGTCACAGCACACAATGATGTGGCTTCAGAAGTACCAGCTAGAGCTATAATAATAGGTAATGGAAAGGAAAGGTAAATCTTAAAAAGATAACTCATCCAAAAGTAATATTACAGTCAACACCACCTAGCTTAAAATCAGCCATGTGTGTTCAGCTAGTTCTCATGGTCTATCTTACTCATGGCATCAGACAAAATAATCTCAATTGTTCATTACTTTATAATCTTTGAATATCTGAATTAAATAGAATTAATTTCAGGCTATCCCCTCTTAATTTTACTACACAGGAAATTAAAACATGAATACTCACACAGAGTAAATAGAAAAATCTGTACACATACTCTAGAATATATTCACTACCAAATTACTTCTCAGAATTTCCTGTTAGTAATTTTAAAACAGAAAAAATAGAGCAAAGTTGTTTATACTTGTAAAAAAGCAAAAAACCAAACCCACAAACAAACAAAAAACCCCAAAACCAAAAACCATCTGTTACACAATTTTAGCAGGAAGGCTGGATTGTAAGCACCTGCTTTCCAAGTAGGTTAATGACTGTCATTTAATCCTACGTCCAGCAATAAGCATCATTTCCATTGCCTAGAATTCCTTGATTTGAAGTACAAGCTGAACCCCAAAGACAACTAGATAGTGACATTTAATAGATTTTTCTAGACATAAAAAAAATTATATATTCTGATACATTTGTTTTATGATTGCAAAATGCTTTAGCACTCAAACCAGCAAATGTAAAAGACAGTTGCTTTTACAGTATGTCCACAAAGATAAATTAAGTGACAATGGTTACATCAGTATTTACCAGCTTCTTATCTCTGGTTTTAACAATTACATTCAGGTGATAAGAGTTACATGGAGAGGTAGTGTACTTTATTAGACTAACTGTATGGAGTGGGGGGAAAAAAAAAGTTTGACATACTACTTCTTCAGGTCTGAAATTGAATTCTAACTACTGCCAAAAGCCATCTTTCATTCTAAAACCTTGTAAGTATTCATTAAAATATTATTTTCAATACCTAAGGACAACAGGTATTAGGTGATCTTCCTTCTTTCCAGGGACCAACGTCAGTACAAGAAACTGCATGAGTTGTAAACAGCTTGCTGAATCAACTAATAATTCATGATAGATTAATTTCATTAATTATCTGCTGAGATATTCAGAAGGTAATCTAACATAAGGAAAATTATTGAAAAAATAAGCCTATCCACTGTCTCGTTTAATCTCTATGCTGTCCTCTAAGAGAGACTCTGGTCCAAGATGAAAAAGGCCTTTTTCACCTTCAAACACCTGATCTCTAGGGTTTATACTTGGTAGGTATGCTCCCCTCAAGCTTCAACCCACAACCAGTGTCACTCCTCAATAAGAACCTTTGCCATGACTTCCTCACTTGACAGGCAGCTGCCCTGAAGTCCCAGCTCCACTATTTCATCCACTTCAGCTTGCAAAATCAACGACCATGCAGCCATGTGTAGCTACCAGAGCACCTTCAACAGGAATACTGTAAATGATGACTCCTTCTCTTTACCAGAAGTTACAGCAGCAGAGAATCTCAAAATTGTCACAGAGCAAGTGCAAATACACTCTACTGATGTACTTGAGACTGCCCTACCTGTACTAATTGTTGCAAAGTTAATAAAGTAACTGGAGATGCAGAGAATTCTGCATAAGGTATATGTTAGCAACTATCTAGCCAAGTTTCTGATCAGCATTCATGCAGAAGCCTGATTTAACACATACATACTTGAGTTGTCGAATTTACTATTACTTTATGAAAACAGTGCAAATAGTTAAAGACAGAGGTATTAAAAAACTGTTCCACTTCCCTTTTTCGTGATAGAAGTGACACACCTACAACACTATACAAAGATTCAAAAGAAATATAAGTAAAAATGAAATCTAATAAAAATGCCTGTTACCTGAATGTGACTAATAGGTTATGTAATAATCAGTTGTCTGACCATAGACCAACAGAGCAGCATCCACCAGTGGTCATCTGGACACCGTAAATACTCAACTCAGCCAAACCAATTTTATTATACTGTTTTGCTCAAATCTAGAAACTACTAAATTTGGGGGAAAAGTACATTTTTTTTCAAGTCATGAGAAAGAACAAAGTAAACAAGAGAAAAACAAAAAAAAGTATTTTTTTCTGTGTTGAGTGAATAAAGTAGCTTTTCTGACATAAATGCACATTTGCTGGTGCTCAGCTGTAAAGTCTGGAGAGATTTTTCTCCATTGAAACCTGAGCATTCCCACACCAAATGTCTCTTTTTATCAAAGGAGTGAAAAAATGTATGATTAAACTCTCCATCTCAAAATTCATCTAATCCAGCCATGTGTTATTAGAGTGCTGAATACAAATCGTTTCAGCAACTGCTGGCTGAAAAGCTTCATGAAGCCATACCAAGGTACTATGTGTTTAGAACCATTTCTTTTTCCTACCTTTTCTTCCCTAAAGAAAAAGCATAGCAATTTGTTTTAGAGGAGTCAGGGTAGCTCACTACAGAGAGGTGTAGAGCATGGAATAGCAAGATGCCAGGTTCTAAACAGACCTTTTAAAATCATATTGAGATGCAATAAATTTCTTTGAATCAGACTCGAGATAATTTTTACTTTTAGGTGAATGATCTGTTGAAGCCTAAAACTGTATTGAAGCAACACTTGTCTAATATCACAAGTATATCACTAGCACATCAGTCATGCAGTCCTGGAATTTAATCTTAAAGAGCTTCCCAGAACTGCTTTAAATCAAATCTTGGCACAGTTTCCAAAATTCAGCCAAACAGGTCAAAGTTTGCAGTCAAAGCCAATTGAGACTATTTCATAACCTTCTCAGTAGATTTATAAATTCTACTTGTCTGTTCTAGATTACTGTACAAAAACAATCGTTCTCTTGAGGGGGGTGGTCTTGTTTCAGCAACAAATGCTAAGCTTCAACTCGAAGGTCACCAGCTAACACAAGACAAGGAGGGCAGTACTGAGAAAACAGTAGTTTAATATTAAACTCTTGCCTAAATCATTAACATAAGCTAAACTGTTTATACTGGTGAAAGATTCATTTTAAGAGGGAGAAAGCATTATATATACACACCCATGTATCTACATGCAACCTTATCTATTTCCATTACTTAAGACTATGAGAAACATTTTGTATCTGCAATCTCTGACACTGTCAAGGCAAAGATGTTTATGAAAGTTAAGTAATACAAAGAAAAAAATGCAATTAATTATTTTTCTAGGAAGATAAAAGATGCATTGACTTCATATTTTGTAAATAGCTACAGTTCTAGATAGCAAAAACTGTATATTTTAGTAATAAACTTGGTGAAGGATTGCTCTGTATTTAGAGATACAAAAGAAAATAAATAAAATTCAGAATTATCATAACTAGTTCTAAGGTCTTAGTTATGTTACACGAGGCAAGATTGACTTCTGTGTAGGTTGCACTTACAAGCAAAACACATTACATAGAGGGGGAAAAAAAAGTTTTCACTGTGTTTTGCATCCTTAAATTTTCCTACCTTTTCATTTATGATTCTGAATAATTGTCAAGATAGATTCACATTGGGTCTTCTTCCTTGCATGTCTGAAGATGAAATAATTTAAGAGCAGTCTTCCTGGTAAACTGTATTACAAATTACAGTACAGCTTCTAAATTACAGTAAACTGTGGATGGCTGGATGGAGGAATGTACAACAACATGTATTCTCCGTTACTGTTGAAACTCCAAATGGTAAACTCATTAATAAGAATGTAAAAAATACATCACTTTTCTGACACAGTCCAGAGCAATATTAGAGGAAAACACTTTACAAAAGTAGTCATGGAAGTTGAATAACTGGATTTTGTAAATATAAGAAAATGAGGATGAAATTGTACATTTGGTAGTGACTAGTAACAAAGGATACCTTTTCCTCGCTTAAGCATCAATGAATGCACCTAATTATGACAGTACTGGAACTGCTTTCAGATAATATATTTTAAAGCAGAAAAAATTACCAATAAAACATATGCAGGAGCTGCCTTTACTTTCCACTAAAAAGCCAAATATAGTTTCAAAAACTAGTAACAACCAACCTTCAGCCTCAGAAGACATGGTACTTATTCATAAGCATGGTATTGATTCATAAGCATATTTTCAGCTAATGTGGAAACATATAAATATGTCTGCATATTTAGGAAAAGCTACTGAAAGAACCAATAAGCCACAGAAGACAGCTATTTCTTGATTTGGCCTCAAAGAAATTATTCATGGTTCAAGAGAGAGAAAATGCCATGAAACAGCTATCAAAAGAGGATAAATCATACCACCATGAATACTTTCAAAGAAATATTAGTAGGTTATGGTTGGTGAAAGAAGAGAAAAGAGACTGAGGGGGAAATAAAACTTTTACCAGAGTAAAGAGAGAGGGAAAAAAAAAAGCATGAAAAATTATTTCCACTATTTAAAAAAGGAGAACAGAACGAGGGTAAGTGGTCAGGTTCTGGGCATTTCCTGGGCTTTTGAGAGTCAGTAACTGCTGTACAGATACAGACTGCTTACTGATGTTACAAATATAGAAATCAAATATTTCCAGGTGTTCAGGTTTTGTGACTCAAACCAGGGTCCAGCAGCACCATAGGCATGCACTGGACACACTTCAAGTTCTGTCCATGTGCACACCTCCACTTCCAGTCAGCTAGTACTTTCTTTTTAACCCAAATTCAAACCAGGTAAAATGCATGCTCATCAGCTATACAATCAGACATGGCAGATAGAGCACAAGTCTACCCATCTGCGAGGATGTTCAAGTATAAAATAAATTATCTTTATGGGAGGAAAAAATGTAGGACTTGCCCAAAAATGCTTAGGCTAAAAACAGGAAAAGGAAATTTTCTTCTCCAAAGCAGATGATTCCAAAGGTTAAAAGTGCCTTAATACAAAATGTTTCAATAGAAACTGTTGGGAACCTTTGTTGGCTGCCACCAAAGCAACTACTACAATATACCTGTATGTATTTGCTAGACTATGGGGAAATATTTATACTTTTGGCATAATCAAGATAAAGAAATTTCAATACTAAGGTTCTACTAAGAATCCTACTTGAACATTTCAGAGACCATGGATAAAAACAGACCTACAAACCAAAAATAAACCAGTAAATATTCTGTCAGCACTGGACTGAAATTACTCAAGGTACAGCTCCAGAACTTCCCAAGGGCTCCGCTGTACTTACACTTCAGACATGTCTTCATACACATTTTACACTCAACAAGAGAAAAGCGCAGAAGTGGTACACATCACTTGAACTGCTGCAGGAGTCTAAAATAGTCTCTCCATTGCAATCAATATATAACGAATATACATGAGGAATAAAAGCAGCACACAACATTTTTCTCAATCCCAAGTACCATGGTTTTCGAATGTGTGATATTTCAGATTCACCTAAAAAAACTTCTCTAATTTTAAAATGACCTTGTGTTTCCCCTACTATACAAAAAGTCCAAAGTGAAAAATAGTATTTTTCATTTATCTATGATCAAATAAAATGCTTAAATAATTTAGCATGAAAGCTATTTTTGGCATAAGGAAGTCTGTTGCTTGCCCTTTCAAAATTGACATATCTGTGAGTTCAGATCAGTTCTACTTGGTTTCCAGGTCTATGGCAAGGATACGTTTCCAATGCTTAGAGTTATAAATCATAAAACTGACAAAAACTTGGCAGGAGTATCATCTTTTTTTCTACCTAAACTTCAGTCAAATTTCATTGGCCAAGACTCAAAGGGAGCCACAAATTTCCCAGAAATTACATTTCTGAATCACAGAAAGAATCACTATAAGGTAGTAAATGAGTACGTTCATTTGTTCAACTGAGGGAAAAAAAGAAATAATCTTTTCTCTAAATCTAATTTTCCTGCTTAGTAAAATTTACCAACACTAACAACAAACAAAAGCAGAAAAAAACCTTTCAAAAATTTCTAAACCCTGTCCTACAGCTTTTGTTGATAAACCACCATATCCTAGAAATACTGTAGCGTAGTATTTTAATTCCCCTTGCTTTATGATATTTTATACTTGAACATACTATTTGAATATGTATCTTCTAAAGAACAAGGTTTTCATTTAAATTTGCAGTTTTTGTAATTTAAATAATTATTAAACTATATATGTAGAAAAAAATACAAATCCGTATCAGCTACTTTTCAAAATATCGTGAAGGTACAAACGGTGAACCAGCAAGTTGGTAACTTATTTGCTGTTTTACAAGTTGTGTGTTTACTGAACCACAATTTAAATCCTAAAACTCACTTTTAATAAAACAAGGAGATATATCTTAATAGTTGGTTGTACTGAAAAGCCATTGTTCTGCTAAATGCATAACTGCATGTGTAAATACTAAGCAGGAGGAAGAAAACCATAAACTCTTTCTTTCTAGCACCTGAAATATGGGAAAGCCTGTATGAAACATCTCCAACTCTTCCTGGCATTATTTCTATACCAGCAAAAGCCTCTTAGAAGAAATGAACCCTAACCTCAGTCTCCTATGGAAAGCTGAATAGGTAACAGCAGGTAACCAGGACAGGAATTAGATCTTATCTAATGAGTGTATAATGAGCAACTTCCTGAGCCAGAATTTGGACAAGATACTGGGCTTCCACTGTTATTTTGGAGAAATATCCAAAACTTCATGGTTAAATATCCTAAAAGAACAATGATTTAACTGCAACAGCTTGCAAAAGTGGCAGCTGTCTTTCCCCATGGCTTCAGTCATGGCAGCATTTTAAGACAGCAATACTCTGCATCCAGAAATAAGGAAGGCAATAAACAGTGCAGAATCTGTGGCTTAGATTTTACACAGTAACAGCCACTATTATACTTCTCAAGTAGATATAGGATTATAAGACACACTACAGCATATACATGGGACAGGCTGGGTGGTAGGCAGGCAAGAAAGAGAAAGACTGAGAGGCTGAAGACAAGGAGGAAGTTATCAAAAATATGCCTAAAAGTGGAGAGGATGGATGGTTTTGTGGTTCCGACATAGTTTTCCTGTGCGCTGTGGTGGAAATCATACAGGCACTGTACACTTCATTTCCTTAACCATGAAACCAGAAGAGGAGCACTTCAGCTCCACCAGCACTGCAAGGACAAATGCAGTAAAGATTTGGAAGTTCAGATTCTCTAATAGGGAGACATTTCAGAGCCCCATGTGAAAATCATATTAGATTACACAAAGCTTAAAGCTTATAATTTCACAGTATTTCAATATCATCTTTCCAGACAATTTTGCTTTGCTATGCTGAACTGTAAAGTTTACGAATTAAAGACCTATGAATGGCTATAGTCTCCATATAACCAACAAGGTAAAAATTTCAATGGCTTTCTATGTAGAAAGAAGAAAAAGGGGAAAAAAGGTCAGACTGGATTTTATCCCAGGCACTTTTATTGAAAACTGTGCTTAGGAGGTCGCACAGGACAGAGGTCTGTATTTCTGATCTCCACATGAGAAAACAGAAATAGCAACAGCGAGCGTTATATAACTTATGTTGCTAAGGGTTAGACTGTGACGCAAAGGAAAACTATATTTTATTCATTACAACCCCAAGGAGGAGGGAAAGAGAAAGGCAAGGAATGCTGCAAAGAAGGGGAACTGGAGCACACAGACAAAACTCTGGAAGAAGGGGACTTGGGGGTAACAGGAACCTCTGCCTCTGTCATCTGCTCTCCCCCAGAGGGATTTATTTCACAGAGGGCCTGTTCTAGTCCATCCTAGAATCTGATAAGTGAACCTGATAGAAGCACTCTGATAAAACCACAGACACACCATGGGTGTAAGTTTGCAAAGCTTCTTCCAGTAATTCTAACATTAGAGGATTTTATGCTAATAAATATTTTAAATATTTAAAACTTAAAATATTAAAACACACCCTAGACACAACAAGTACTAGCAAAAGCTTACTACTGGAACAACTCATTTGCTCATCTTTCAGAAACAACTGCTCAATTGAATCAGACGTGTATGAAGAGTAAATCTAAAGTAAAATGATATTTTCATTAATATGTTACCAGGTATGTCTACCACTTCTCATAGAGAGAACCTTTTCTTCAACACCATAAAATATTTGAACATATTTTATGTTTTTAAGTTTCTAAAATTAATATATAAGATTTTACTTATTATTTAAAAAATCACTCCACTCTATTCCCAATAATTCTAAATACAGAAAAGATACCTCCCTTTCATAGCATAAGCTTTTTAGTAAACCAAAAGGTACAACAAAAATTTCTTAATATTTTTAATGCTTCCATTCTACATTTAATAAACTCCTTCAAAAATTAAGACCGATACTTAAATGCTATTCATTAAACATCACCACTTAATTGACCCACAGATACACATAAACCCAGAAAGCTCCTGCCTTGATGAGATTGCCCTGGAGGGCAACCACACACACAAAAAAAAGATGAGTGATAGTATCAAGATTTCAGTTTCTTGTTGCAGTTTCATGCTTTAGAAGAACTATGTGGCTTGTGTGGACTGGCAGAATTTTTTTGGTTGGAGAGGGGAGGGGTTGGGGATGTTGAGGCTTTGGGGTATTTTTTGTTTGTTTTCTGTTTGTGCTGTGGGGAAATTTTGTTTGTTTTGAAATTGTCTATAAATACAAAGATTGTTCTGAGAATATGACAGCAAAAGGGACCTCTCTGGAGTTGTGACACTAGCTGGCCATGGAGCTCATAGGTACCCATGCTGCAGTATCTTGTACCTCTGAAGTTGACAATACTACAGGACAATTTAAAAGGGATTTCCATCTACTTCCACATAACTTGGTCCCACAGTGTTACAGTAAACATAAGACTTTGCTAGACGCAGAGAAAGAACGGCCCCTTTCACTGACTCTTCGTTTCACACACATTCCTTTCTTGTTTGGGAATTCCATATACTCTTCTAAAGAAACTAGGACATTTGAAAGGCTGTACATAAGTAATTACCACTTCCTCTCAAAATGCTTTTTGGAGCATGTGCAACTTTCACTGCACCTGAAATGCCATTAAAAGGCTAAGCTGGAAGATGCAATGTCTTAAAGGGGACAAAGCAGCATTTTCAGAAAATAACTTCTGTTGCAGTTGAGAGGGACCACACCACCACAGTGAATATTTAGTTAAATCTCAAGAATACCTAGTTCTTCCTCTTTTTTTTTTTCTTCTTTCTTTCTTTCTCCCCTCACTGATGAATAGTATGGCTTATTTTGCTTATTTTACTGGAAATCTTCAAATCTCCAGTGACCATTTTATCATATCCAGCTTATGTCCTTCTGTGATAACACTGCCCATTAACTTCAAGCTCTTCTCCCTTTTTGGTATTACCCTACCTGGTATATTCAGACAGCAATCATAACCCCTAAGCCTGCATTCTGCCATGCTAAACATGACAAACACAGTCATGTCCTGTAATATGTACTCTCTGGGGCTTTTTTGTTCCCGTTCCTATAATATTTGTAAGACCCTAACTGGATTTGATAAACTAAATGACATCTCTCAGATCTTCTGGAGAATCTCAGTTGTTTTAAACTCAGTTTGATAAATGGAGTAACCCGGCTTTACAGGAATGTACCCTTCAATACTACCTCCAAGACTGCTTCAAGAGAATCTACTAAAATCTTCAGAAGGGAGAAACAAAAGACAGTTCAGTCCAACTTAATAAAAAGTCTTCCACATCACTTGTTTTAGTCCCACCAGAAAAGCTGAAATGATAACAACTACAAGTTTGCAAAAATACTTATCAGTATTTATTAACTGTAGCTACTGAAGTGAAAAACATTCTCAACATTTTAGTTTAGCCAGTTATTGTCTGGCTCCCAGACTTCTGAAAACAGTTATGTAACAGGAAACACTGTTTTAACATGGACAATTGCAATAGAGATGGATGTGGCTGTAGGCCAGAGTGCTGTACAACTCCAGAAGGCCAGATCTGTATAAAGGATCTGATACATGAAATCTGGGGTTCTATTTCCAATATACTATTTAGAATACTCCCAATCTAAATACCATACGTACTTCAGTTTCCTAAGTTCCACTGTAAGCTCCACCATGCGTAGCTGCCGTACCTCCCTCTAGATGGGTAACAATGGCTTGGTACCCACTTCACCCTGACCCCAAGTATGGTGCAGAACCTGGATTTCCCCTGACTCTTCCCCCACATGGCATAAATCCAGGTTCTTCTGACGGCTGGTAGTGGCTGATTCTTTTACAGGTCTGAAGAAAATTACATAGCTCTTTTTTGCAGTATCAGGATATAAACCCAGGTTTTATTCACTCCACTGCTGCAGGTGGTTCCCACTCCTTTCTTTTCCATCACAGAAGAGGTCTTAAAGCTGGGGGTACAGGTAACACCTACTCTTCCTGTTGAAAATTACCTAACATACAGAAAACAATAAAAAAAAGTGTTTCTCAAGTCTGGAAGATCAAATCAGAAAGCATGTTCCATCTGGGACACTGACCAAAAAAGATCCCTGACCCAGTCCCTATTAAATGGCCATTCCACTCTGTTATGGGATGAGTGTTTCATGGGAAATGCATAATCTAGTCCAGAAAATTCAGTTTTCAAAAGACTTTAGATCTAGTAAGGTAATAAAAAAAAAAAAAAGAAGTCATGTAAAAGAGAGCATACTGAATTAATCTTGACAGCACATTTCTTATGCTGTAAAAAGTGTTTTTTATAGGTAAGGCTACAACATCAGTAAGGATATCTGCCCACCGAGTGGACACTGCAATAGAGAATTGGCAATCACTGATATTGGCCTCCACATAGAAAAGAGAAACAGAAACAAGCTTAGAGCCAAAATTTGATTGCAGTTTTATTTATAATAAAAGGAATAATGTGCATATATTTGCTTGTGAACACCTGCATGATATTAAATTTGTTTTTACAGTTACAGATTGTTCATGTTCTTACCAAGATAAATGTACTTTGCTTCAAAATTTCAGTTAGAAGTTTGTGCCATGCCTTTATCAAGCATATTCAGATTCATATTAGAGTAAGCACAAATCAACTCGTATTTTAATGGTGCCATCTGTCAGACTGTTTTTGTATTCTGCTGCCAAAGCAGCAAAAGATCAAATGAAATAAAATCTAGACATGAGGTTTCATTTACCCTGCCACAAGAAATAATTTTCAAGGTGGCAAAGACAGATCTTTTTGATAATTACGTATTTTCTGCTAAATTGTTCCATATGCTTAGAATATTTGGGATTTAGCCAAGAAGAAAAGTAAAATCACTGCTTATAGTTGAGAAGTTCCTCCCCAAAATACACATCAAGTTATCTTTGTGCAGTTGATTCTTAGGTAAAAAGATTTACATTAACTATTTCTTTCACTATGTTCATCAGAAAAAAAACCAACACACAGTTACAGAAATATAAGCATTTAGCTTAATAAATCAAAATGTAAGCTAAAATAGTGCAAAAATACTTTGAAATACTCTATTGACAATTTCACTCAATTGACACCATCTGCTTTACTAAGCCATTTGAATTATTAATAACAACATTTATAAATATGTTCCTTTGACGACTGTCATTAATGACAAGATATATTTTTATATAAAATAACCCGTTGCAACTATTTACCATATTTGTTTAATCTTTTAATAGAAACTAAGTTTTGCTTCCATATTTAAGACATTTGCTTTACTTCTAAAATGAATCCATCAAATTAAAGATTAGCTTTGACAAACCACAATGAGGATCTATTATTAGTTTTAAGACGTTAGTGAGGGAGATGCATATAGGACAGATGAAAAGAAGACACGGAGCTCTCTGTGGGATTCAGATGGTGACTGTTAGTGAGAGGAACTCCACTTCCTTCCTGCATCCCAGCCCTTTGTGCAGGAGGATGCTGAACTCACCAAGAGTGTTTTAATTACAGTTTATAAATTACGGCATATTCTGATAATAACTTTTTTTTTCAAATATACTGTTGCTATGAATTGTTTTGTAAAAATAAGTCCGGATTGATTCCAGGCACAACTTCATACTAATTGCCCTGACCTTACAGTACAAAAGAAGGAAGAGCAACATGGGAATTTTTGGCAAAATCTGTACACATCCCCCTTACTGCCTAGCACATCACCATTTTTGTAACACTGCTGCTAATCATAATCTAAGGATTTAATTTTACCACTGCATTTAATACATCACATAAATTTATCAAAGGACATAGAAGTATGTTCCCATTTTGAAGCAGTTTTCATCTCTGTTGGAGAAAAGCTTGCATACAAACACATTCTGGATATAGTTTATGCCGTTCAGCTTCAGATAGCTGAATTCCAAATGAATATAAAATTGAATGATCCTCATTCTTGTAGCAAAACACAAGTAGTAAGATGGCAAGAAATGCCATGGTTCGAAGAACAGAAAAGTTTGATTTAGAAAGGTGAGAGAGCCCTCAAACCCTTGCACAAGGCTGTGCAAGGCTATTGGAAAAGTTCATGGTTTATGTTATTTTACCAGTTTAGGAAAAGTGAAATGAGTCTATACTGTTTCAGCTTTGTGGCACATATGTATAAACTACTCAGCAAAATAAAATGAAATGCACCCTGCTAAAAGCATAACTGGTCTCTCAGGTATGTTTAATAGAAACATAACAGAAAAATTCAAGTGCAAAAGGAAATTAAAAAGGCACATTACTGGTGATGACTATAGTAATGTATGAGCAGAGGAAGGTACTGATCTGTACAAAGATAAAATAGCAGGTGGGATAGACATGGCCTGTTTTGCACAAAGGATATAAACAACTTCTGAGATTTAACTGATCTTGTTCAGTCTCACAAAAAGACAGACACAAAATTGCCAGTAACTCCTTCTTCAGGACAGCTTGGCTTTGCAGGGAAGATAAAAAGTTAGCATTTCCATGAGCTTTCCTAGTCTACTTCTAGCTTTAGCAACAAAAGAAGTTATTTAAAAAGTAGTGTCTAATGTATCAGATTTATTTTCCTGCTCTTTATGCAGGCTGTGAAAACTATTGATACTTGTCTCTCTCCTCAAATATAACTGGCATAATTAAGGGGTGAATTATAAATAAACTATAGGGAATTCAGTAATGTATTTCTCATGAAAGGAACTACGGGTGTTTAGTCTAGTTAGCACTGTAGTAATTTACAGCTTTCTGCTTTTATATACCAAATGGCATTTCCATCCTTAGATCCTAGTGCCAAAAAAAAATCTACTATTTCATTCCAAACATTTAGCAGTATTGCAGTATGCATACATAAATATATAGCTGCCAGCCTTGCAGAATAAATTCAAGTGACAAATACTTTACATCCAACCAGGAATCAACTTACTCTGCAAGCAAAACAGCAAAAGCTTCTGCTATGAGCAATTCATCATGCTCATAAAATAAATAAAATAATCAGAACTGATTGCAACTTTCACTGTTGCGTGGCATAAAAATACAAAAATAATCAGCTTTTATGAAAAATCTATTACATGCATCTCTTATTTCCATTTATCTTATGCATGTAACTTTCTTACACAGAATCTTTAAGTGGGGTGACAATCTTTCGATTCGAGTAACAGGTAGTCCATTATCGCATTCAGAAAGTACACAGCAACATTTATTTTCAGAGATGTACATAGTAAAGGTGATGGTGCAGCAGTGTTATATTTGAACTTACTGCATCAGCTAATAATTTACCAGGCTGAGATTAATTTTTGAGACAATAGAAATTACATAATTACCATTTAAGTGTAAATTGCTTAAGGCTATTATCAATGTCTTAAGAGGAAGATAGTTCAGTTTGCAGCCTTAATATAATCTATATGAAGTAGATATCCCATTATATGGATTTTTTAAAAAATTCCTAGGTTGTTTTTTTGACAAAAGAAAGTGACATTTTGGGAAACTTGTTAGTGCTTTGGCTCCTGCTGATTACAATGATCAATATCAGAAGCAAAACCATAAAGCTATTGAAATACAGAACTGATTCCCTACACATCTCACAGATGCTGCCACATGAGCTACATCCTGTTAAGCATTAAGTTTCTAATCAGAGGAGATTAAATCATCCGGTGTTATATCTTGGAAAGTGATAATCTTCACTACATATCTTCCAGAGAACCTTCCACGTACCTACAAGTCTGAAGTATACCTATGCACATTAAATAGTACGTTTCGCATTTTAAAAGTTCCTTGAATGAGGAGTTCAAATTTTTGATGTGAAGAAGGTTCTTAATAGCACCTACTGCGTTCTTCCATCAGAGAAGGCAAACAGGAAGGACAGAATTTGGTCATGACATATAAAGTACAGCTCTTAAAGGCAGGAATTCCCATCAGGGAGTCCTAGAAGGCTCCATGTAAGAATCACATAGCTGTGCAGACAGTCCATCATGAAACCCCAACTTAGAACATCTGAAAGTGTCTGAAATGTAAGTCTATTCTCACTGCTGTACCTTCTTAAAAAAAAAAAACAGAAAGAAATTGAAGCAATTTCTCCGAAAGTCTCTTCCATTTAATTTAACGTGTCTCTACTTTGACATTTACTTTCATATGGCTATAGAGTGGGGTTAGCTAATGCAGACAAAGACTCTTCAGAATACTTGAAAGATACCTCAAGTATGAAAATATTTATATACAGTGTAAATTCCTGTGGTTTATTTTCATCTTGAATGAAAACGTGACCCACTTCATGAACACGAGCAACTGTAGGCTTGGGGGCCATTACCAAATCCAAAGGGAGACAGATCTTTTCCTGTATGATTTCACTCAGATAAGAGTTTCAAGCAGCACATGGATTTGAACAGCACTGAAGGAGTCCACACAAGTCATTTTCTCCCAGATGGGCTTAGAGCAGGAGTGTTTTCTGAAGTGTTATTACCATCTAATAGTATATCATTTGGATCTGTCCCCTTTCACTTGATGCTGCCTTCCTTCCCCATTCACTTCTGTTCCTTAATTAGACAAATCCTCTCCAAGAGATTATAAAATAATTACATATGGTTTTCCTGGGAGAGAAGAGGAAAAATGAACATGGCTATATTCGTTTCTAGGACGCTTAGGAGCTTAAACTGAGAAAATAAGGTGAAGGGCAGTCTCAGCTATTTAGGTTAGCCTGACCAGCTTAGTCCCTACCAGTCAGGTATCCTCAGTTAGAGGAAGGCACAAAAAGACAGCAGATAGTTTTCTGTTTCTTAGTGGAGAGGGACACTATTTGAAGTACGAGAGTGGGAGCCCTTCCAAAAACATGTCTTTGTACATAGATGTAGTGACTCACTTGAGCCATAGTATTCCAGAGAGAAGATGAATTTCACAGCATCAGCTGCTACTCAGCACTGCTACTTGATCTGATGAATGGGAATGTAACTAAATATTTGCACAAGAAACACATCTCCTTTGCATTACAAATACAGACTGGCATGGATGTTACAGGTGACATAAAACGATGGCAAAGTAATTTGAAGTTGCAAGGCATGGAATGAAAACGCTTGCTAAGGTTCCTCTCAAACACAGACATGTTTCTTGATTTTGTACAAGTTTTTTCTTGCATACTTCTGTTTTGATTGATGATTCAAATCCTGCAAGAAACAAGCTTATAAGACTGTACCAGCATTCTTGCATACAACAGATAGAGCCTAATGTCATGATATTTTTAAAAGTTTGCCTGCTCAGGCACTTCCTCCCTGTCATTAGTATCTGTAATGCTTTCTTCTCTTTATTTAAAAGAGGCACTGTAAGACTCATTAAATTTTTTACATTGTTAGTAATCCAATCCTTTGCTTGAATTATTTTTTCCTATATAGCTTATAACAGTTATTACAGTATTCCACCATTCCATCTTTTTCCAGGCTTCCTTATTGCTTAATGTAAAATTCTCTTCTTTGTTATTTTAACGATACTTTTAAACTTCTCATTTGTGCACACCGATTTTATAGCTTTCTCTCTCTTTTATGAGGTATCTGTCTTATTTAATTCTCTGATATGCATCCTAATGATTTTGTAAGTGTTCTCTACTTTCATCCAGTCTTGCATGCAACTCCAATTTTTTTACACTCTGTATTTCACTGGGAAAACAATTTAGGAAGAGGTCAAAAATACAACAGCTGATCCACATCATGCATTCATGACTTCTTGAAAGTTTGCCCCATTAAGTTAAGATTTCTAACATATCCTAAATCACCCGCCATGATGAGTAGGCCGTTTGGTGAAGAGTTAGGTTATCTGCTTGCACACACAGGCCCACTCAGAACTGTTTGGGGTTTTTGGTTTGTTTGTTTTGGGGTTTTTTTTTTTTTTTTGTTTTTTGTTGTTTTGGGGTTTCTTTATAATCAAGCGTTTTTATTGTTTTCAAAACTTAGCCTTACTTGGCCTGTCCAGCAAAACCAGATTTTATTTTTTAAGCCTATTCTCTTTATGGCAAGCACTTTTAATTAAGTAAGCAGAAGCTGTGTCTGAGAAGGAAATTACCTAGCACAACATAATATTCAAAAGTCCAGGCAATTAACCACCTTTTTTTCTTTTAAACATTTTCTTAATCCGTATTGCTTTCTGTATCACTATTGCAAAAATATTAAATCAGCAGCAGAAACACCCTACCTTATCTTGAACTGAAACTGCCTAGCAACCTTTTCTTCTGATAGGGTTTCAGAGAAACAAATGTCTTTTTGCTCTTGAATTCTGAAGTGAGTTAAATATGTAAACAGTGGTTTTAAAATGTTTTCAAAATAGACAAATCAGAATAAATGCAATTGTAAAGCTCATTGACAGTGTTCTGCTAAACTGTTTCTAATTCAGCTCAAACACACAAGTCTTGTAACATCAGCAGTTTATCCTCAAAATTCTTGACAACGATATCTTGACTTCTGAGGTACTAGAAATGTCACGTCTGAAAAAATCACATTCTAGTGCTAGACCCACTAAAATGGAAAGCTAGCATGAACATCAGTAGTTTAATGCCTGAGCTCTTAATGTCCTTTTCTCCTCCCACACAGACAAATGTACAAAATGTTGGCTAAATCTCACCCAAGTCACAGCCCCTACTGTCTGTAAAATTTACTACTACCAAACAGTAAATTTGCATTAGCAACTACAGAAAAATTATGAATAAAAGTAACAAGTAAAAAAATGCCTGCTGCATGCTTAGAGGAAAATGCTTTGCAAAATATTAGTTGTACAGTAATTAAAGTCTTTTCCCTACAATATCACACCCATGTAGAACACATTTCTTTTAAAAGCATTAACAGTAGCTATGGCATTCTTAAATTTGCCTGAAGTAATAACACTGAAGCAATACACTTACTAGTTCTAGAAACATTCACTAGAATGAAGACATTAGATTTTACTAGATTTGCCTAACATATATACCATACTCTGTTTTAAAACATTCACATAACCCAAGAACTTGAAGTTTAACCAGGCTGTTACAGGACGTGTATAGGACGATTTTCCTCAACTTTCACAGTGTACTTTCTTTTGAGCCATTCCCAAAACAGCTCAGCAAGCCCTGAGCTGCTTGTTGAAGTAGATTGGTGTTTCTCCTAAGACCATTAAAAGATTAAAATAAATAAAATATCTGCTGTTAAAGTTCTGAAAAACCATTATACACCACTGAGTTGCTCACAACACTGATTAAAACCAACCCAAGCTCTGCTACACAGGTCAGTTGAACTCAGGTTTTTATAGTTTTTAGCCTTTTTAATGCTGCTTTTTAAAGAAAGAGTTAACAGCGTTATTAAGTGTGGAATGTTAAGTGTTTATGCAGTAGTCTCCCTTAAATGGGGGACATATCCTCAGTTGCCACAAAGTGGTACTTAACACAATGCTATGTTTTCTTAAGTAGAAAGTAAAACCAACAACCAAGTTGTGTATTTTTTTTCCGTAAGTGACTGAGTGATACTGAACTTATTTCACAGCATGATAATTAATCAGTCCAGAAACACCACACTAGGTCAACATGCACCAGCCTACAAAAATGAGAGTTAAGTCACTGCATTTGGAAGACTCAAGTCTTTGCTCACACAAACAGTTGCCCTTCCTAAAGCAGATGCCCCAAACTGTGCTATATATTAGGAGCCATTGCCCCTGATATGGGGGTGAGAATGAAGATGATAAAAAAAAAAAAAAGAACAGAAAAATAAAAAAGGAGTCATAAGCAGTTGCAACCACTATGCAATAAATGCTCATTCCCTTAAAGCCTAAAAGCACGTGTGCACCTTGCTGAGAATACCCACATTGGGCTCCCAGATTCAGAAGATGGAAAAGGAAGGCAAAATTAGATTTATACGGGAGCTGAAAAGCAGTTTGCCATTTTTGAGAGCAAGAAGTGGGCAGAAGGTTACAAGACCTTGTAAGTATAGGATCAGGAGTAAACTATTATGTCTTTGACAGAGAGGGTCAAAGGTGGGTGAGAATTTCTGAGCTTCTAATGCACCAGTGGTAGTTCTCCTCAACTTAAGGCAGAGTTGAGAGAAAACAAGGCTCAAGAACGACTGCATATGACATACGTATAATGCAGCAGAACAGCAGTCAGTGTGCAGTGCTTTTATAGCCAGCCAGTTGCACCTAGTCACCTGATAAAATTTCAGTTCAGATTCTTTTTTTTAAACACACAAAGAATAAAACTTCACTTTTGTTTTTATCTTGTACTTAAAAACAGAAAAGTAAATCTCAGGAAACATACAGTTGTTCAAATTTGTAATCTCTCACTTGAGCTTTGAAGCTTAACAACCACATACCAAACCGTATGCTGCTTGTGGTTTCAAGACTTAGAGGCAGTGAACTCTTGTTCCCTATCACAGAGGTGACAGTCACCTCTGCTGAATCACCAAAACCATATCCTGGCACACACACATTTTTTCTGAGCTATTTCCCATTCAGTTGCTTGTCTTGGTACATCTTCCTCCTTCCCTCAGAAAAAAAGGTCAGCAAGAGGTGTAGCTGGTAAATTGTAACTTATCATCAGACCTATTAATATGATACTGCTTTAGCCACAAAAAGGGGAGGAAAAAGGCTTCCTAATTGTTTTGAGGTGAGGCATGAAAAATCAAAGAAGAAAGTGAAGTAACTTTATTCCTTGTGGAATGAGATCCATGGGAAGTCAAATATAGATTAACAGTATCCTACTTCTGAGCCTTTGGTTCCTAAAATCAGAGTTTTCTCCTCCTATAACAATTTTTCTCCAATATGTTAGAACAAGGCAAAAGCTAATCAGATATTAGATATTGTTTAAAAAACAGCCATTTGTTAGGCTTTTGATTTGTAGAAAAGACAAGTTAATACCAACTAGAAAAGGACAGATAATGCCATAGACTTTTTTTTAAATAAATCATTAATTCTGACATGGTTAAACTCTTCACTTAAGAAAAAAATCATATTGAAATAACTGTTCTTTTTCAAACATCAGCATTAATTTTTATTATACAGCCTAGGAATCTAAAGCGGTTTTTAATTTCCCTTTACAGTTCCCAGTTATTTTCTTATCCATCAGTTTCATTGGGCAACTCAGCTCACGCAAACTTGGACCAGGCACTCAAACATTAACTCAAATCCTTTTTTTTTTTCCTACTGAAACAATGCCTTAAATTTACCTTCACTGAACTGATGGCTCAAAAGCAACTTCATAGAATTTTTGCCTGGGGAATTTCTCTATAATTTTAACTGAAAAAACGGAAACTGTCAATTATATTCCACACATGAAAGAGGACAGTTTATTCTACTAGTAAAAGGCAATGTTGAATTTTGCAACTACTGCATTAAAAGGGTATGGAAGTGGGTTTGGAAGGCTTCTTTACAAGACCATTCAATTCCAACCCTTGCTATATAAAAATGTTATCGAATAAGCACTTTCTAACAGAAATATCTCTTATTTGAATTGAATGAGGAAAACATACATTACACCAAAAGAGATGAAGTTGTATTTTTACACCAATTGATAGCTTTTCAGCAATTTAGCAGAAGGCTTTCTGCAATGGCTGAATTACAGCAAGGGAATCAAGTGAGCTTTTGGAGGATTGCTTCCTTTCCAGACCAAGACTGTCTTTTCCCTACTTGGGATATGGCAGTTACTCTCAGCTTATTTCACTGCCAGAGCTCATGCACTGGTCTTGTTAAAAGCCACATGCATGTCCTCGGTCTGAAAGATGATTCCTTCCTTGTCCTCTGAAGAAACCTGCAGTCACCCCCTGAACTTTGCAGGCTGACATTGAGATTGACAGTGAGACCTCAGTTGTACTACACAGGGGGAAGAGGAATGGATCGCTTGGAGCAGATCTGGAGGGATTCTCTGGAGAGGTGCTAACTCACCAGCTTGGTGATACAAAAACAACATTGAAGACCCCGTAAAAGTCAAGGGGAACAATACTAACTGCTCTCCTGATGTCCACAAACCCAGGCACCCTTCATACAAGGGTTGTTTGTCTATTTGTCAGGCATGATTTGCCCCTAGCCTCCAGAGGAGACAGGTATTCTCACCAGATAAAAGCTGAGGAAGAACTTCTTCATTTAACTACGGCAGTAGCCTTTTCACAGCAGTATAGCCATATTACAAGAAGCACTGAGGTATTCAGTGTAGCTGATGCTCCTAATGCTGAAGGTAATTAATTTCAAGGGTTCCTGCAGAGGGCTTGCAGTCAGCTAATATGGATCAAGACAAACAAAAGGAAGGGGGACACTCCAGAAATACACAGGTTAATACAGTCCTGAAAACTCTTAGTCACGGGGCTCGAACCCTTCCTGCAGGAGATCATTATGTTTTGAGCTTTACCTTCAAATGATGATGGGGTGCATGAAGAGGGGGATTTTTTTTTCCTTCTACATCACTACTCATTAGCATTTACGCCACCTGACAACATACTGACAAGGAATTCATATTTGCGTTGCTATCCGTCTGAAGGATCAGCTACGAACCACACAATTATGTAACTTA
This sequence comes from Gymnorhina tibicen, assembly GCA_013399875.1. NCBI lineage: Eukaryota > Metazoa > Chordata > Aves > Passeriformes > Artamidae > Gymnorhina > Gymnorhina tibicen. Next base: position 3,392,783 of record VXAZ01002838.1, on the reverse strand, counting down.
ACATCAGACCTACGAATAGGCTTCACCTGTCTACAAAGTTCCCCATTAACTAGGTCAAGAAAGCATATTCAAAAAAGCCTTCAGTATCAATGTGCTGTATGACACCAGATGCATTTCAATACCCTTTAATGTGATCAAATCAACAGCCTGGTTTCTGGTAAGATATTACACAAGGCACCATACAGAGCATGATGGTATAAAGCAGAATTCAGAGCAGCTGTGAGGACAAGCAAGAAAGACTTTGTTTTGTTCTAGGTACATCTCTTATCATTGTCTGGTAAAAGAAAACCAAACAACAAATGATATAAGCAAGGAGGAAACTGGGGGCTACCCTTATTTTTTCCTCCAAAAAAGTAAAATACGGCATATTAAAAAATGTGGCATATAGAAGGGCATCAATAAAGGAAAGACGTCATCCTTCATTTTGTAGCTCAGATGGAGACACCAAGAGGAAAAAGGGAATTCATTCACAAAGCTAGTGTCTTCTGGTGGCTCACAGGAATTGTCCTGCTGAACATGTGACAGTGGAGCCAGAATATTTGACCAGTCAGGCTGTGGACATACTCCAGTAATTCCTACTTTATGCAATCAGTTAGAATTTGTCTTGAGGGGTGAAGTTTATACACCTTTCAGCTTATTAGATGTTATACAATGCCACGCATAAAGTGTGCAGTTCTGTGCAATTCAAAGGCTGTGCAATTCATGGGTTGAATTTCAAGAGGCAATTATTCAGTGGAAAAAAATGAGCATCTCTTTGTTCAATTAAAAACAGAGTTTAGCATGCATCACTAAGGGCAACTAATTCCTATTTGTAGGTCCCCTTTAATGTTCACAGCTGGCAGGCAGCAAACCTACATTTTCTTAAGGCAGTTTCAGATAACCATTCTAGTTCTTACAGTTTAGTTCATTTAAGTCTCTAGAATAACTATGGTAAGTTTTATCATCTACATAATATCTTGTTAAACACACAGATTGGACACTGCACTAATGAGCAGGAGCTCCCAGAAGACTTTTCCCAGGAAACATTTATCAAAACATTACCTGAAGCTTTGAAAAGCACTTTTGAAATTCATTATTTTTCACCTCTCTAAAAAGAGGTAACTAATAAATTAAACAATTACAATGACCAAGCACTGGTAAATAGAATTAGCTTCTAGTTATCTGGCTGGATTTCCAAGACAATTCACAAGGCAATCATTCTTTAAGTAAGCAGTTTATCAAAGCATGTATGGAGCAGAAACTGTTTTAGCAGAGGTGAAGTTTTTGTTTACTCAGGAAAAATAAACAGTGTTATAACTGGCTAGAACTGTAAACATCTACAGAGCTCAATCATACAAGCGTGTCTTATTTCCTGTTTGACTTTATCTGTATTCTGATAAGGAAAAACTAAGGCATTCCTCCCACTGGCAAGCACACACACAGGATGGAAACTGCTGAGTTATAAAGGCACAGACAGCAGTAAAAACTATTCCAGTATTAATAGATTATTTGTACACAGTTTTAATGTGTATTCATACTGAAGCCTTAAATAACTAGGACATATTTCTAAGGTCATAGTCAAGCAAACCATACTTCTTCAAATTCAGATGGATGAATCATAAAGCCCATGGAAGACAGATGTTGAAAGCCCAGTGCTACTTCTAATTATAATTCTCTACTCAAACTGTCATTGGAGGAGGGAGCAACAGTTGTGGTGATTTGTACAACAAAACCAAAAAGCTCCAAATCACATTATCTTTAGGTGCTACAGTACAGCAATAACATTAGCAAAGATTACAATACTTGGAATACACAAGGCCAGAGAAACAGTGGTACTTCCTGAGGCTAGCTTTTTATCTTGCTACCTGTTCTGGGTTTGAATGTCATACAACTGTGTCAATCTCCAGAACACTGATGTTGTTAGAACAGCATAAATTATATTTTAGGCTCTGATCTTAAAAACAAGAGTCAGGAATCCAGAGCAAAGCCCAGAACAGTATGCTTAAAACTAATCTCTGTATTAACAAGGGCTACAGAGAAAAAACAAATGCTCTGCATACTGGGACAGGGTTTTCAAGAAATTTTACAACAGCTTTGTGGAACATAAGAGGATCCTACACTGACTTTTCATATGCCTTTGATTAAACAATACACATAGGGCAGAGAAGAAGAGATAACCTTTCATTTCTCTTCCTTGCAAAGGGAGTTCTAACAACGATTACCATCAATCACAGAAATACCAGAATGTTACAGGAAAAGAAAATCCAAAGAACACATTAACTGTTAGCGTTTGTACCTGGCTTCTCCTCTTATCCTACAAATACATTATCATTTTAAGCTCTTACTTTGTGATAAAAACAGGATTTTCAATTTTAGGTGTTTGGGTTTCAGTTCGGGTTGTATTAAATTTCATCAATCCACAGGGGGTATAGAGCTGCCCAGCTGCATCAGATGCCTAGTGACACAGAACTCCTAAAAATAAAAGCTAAGATTGTGAAAACATACACCTTTTGAGATTTAGGGTGACATCACAGCTACATGGCTCTAATCATCATTTTTGAAGATCAGAATTTAGGACTTCAAAGCTTAAATCCCTACTTATAGTCTGTTACGTAAAATACAGGCTAAAATAGTCTGTAGCAGACAGTCCCAAATGCTCAGTGTGAACCTCAGGGGATTGGGGGCGAGGGGGGAGGTTTGGAGAAAAAAAAGAAAAGAGGAGACAGTGAAAGAAAAAGCAAGGATTAGGAAATAACTTGAATGGTATGATAGTCTGATACTGAAACAACTATACAGTTCCAAGGTACAAAATTCACATTTCGTAATAATTTTGGATTTGGGCCAGGGGGGAAGACCACACAAAAGGAAATGGAGTTGGTTTGTTTGGGTTGGGCTTTTTTTTCCAGATTATTTTTTTTCCTCCAACTCTCAGACAAGATTCAAAGAAGCTCATTCAAAACTGAGAAAATTAATTCATGTGCATGGTATAAAATACCAGATACAGAAAAGTTAGTTAGAGAACAACCAAACTATGGGGTATTTTCTACCTTGGGTGTAAAAAAAAATAGCTTAAGACAGTCATGAATCAAATAATAGTAGCCAAGCCCACTAGAAGCTGCTGGAAACAGTAAATTCCTATGCAGCATCCACATAAACACTCAAAAGCAGTAAGTGCAGCCTAACTCCACTTCTCTACAAGGCTTTAGCTTTTCCTAGTGTGGAGGTCAAGCATCTATGTATGCAGCAGCAGGAGCAGGGAAAGGACCTAACATGGAAGGGAAGTCACACTTTCAAAAAACACACGAGGAAAACTGCATTAGACAGACAGGGCAGGTAAAGATGGTAACTGTCTAACATAAAAGCAAGTCAGGACAGATCTACTGTATTATCCTGATCTTACTGGGCTGTGTTTTAATAATTTTTGTACTTTCAGGTTTCTGTTCTAGACTGCCACCTGACACTTGGCAGAAAGGCTATGTATATCTGCTGGACTGGAAATATGTTGCTGCCCTTCTCAGTGTGACAGAATAAATACATTGTCTCCCACTTGGCCTGTCTTTGCCATTTGTACATCTTAGCCATACACTCCAGAACAGGAACCACATGCAGTCTGTTCTCTCCAGCACATAGTATGATAGAAAAGTGGGCATGACAGGAAAAATACACTATCAAAAAATATGTTTTATGTGATGACAATGGCTGTACTGCAAATTTAAGATATACTATGCCAAGGAATGTGTGTTAATTATATTACAAAGTTTAAAAAAAAAAGGCAATGCAAACTTACTGGAAAAAAAAATCTTAATTAGTTTGTTATTGCTGTGCTTGCCAGAATCACTAGCATCCCACATAAGAAACCAATTCTAAACTAATTTTGAGTGGAAACTTTCTTCTATAAATGCAGAATACTGCCCAATAAGCAAGAGGGGGGAAAAAACCCACATACTTTAAACCACAGGAATTCTTAGTGAAATGGATGAAAGGACAACTAATAAGCAACATGTTGAATTTTGTTTCTAATGTATCGATACGCACACATAGCACAGCTACTTCATTTTAGATTCTGCAAGCCTCTCCTTTATTCTCAGTACACCTTTAAAAAGAAAAATCATGCCCCTACCATTAAAAAAGTGATCAGTCATACAAACTCTACTTTTAACCCTTTAATCTGTTTCACCAAAATCCCAACAAGAACAATTATGAAAGTTTTTCCTTACCACAGTAAAGTATTTAAGTGATTATCAATTCATCGTATAAGGACCAAACCTAGAGGCAAAAGGGCTTTCTCCTTTAGTATGCATGGGGAACACAGGCTATGCTAAATGATTGTCCAGTTGTGCTCCAGATGCTGAGCTCGCACTAACCTGCATCCACACAAAGAGCTGTTGTCCCATGTTCTACTTTATATTTTTCACTGCTGAGTGCACACATGCACGGGCACTTAACATCAAAGTGAACTGAAACAATACGAGGACAACACACAAAGTCTTTTCTGATTGTCAGCAGACACCTGCCTGATTCACCCTAGTCTCTTATAAATAAAAGCTTGCCTTAAGCCACTTTCAGAAAGTATCTTACATGCACAAAATAAACACTCCAGCAGTGATTTAAGCTAACCTGCTTGACTTTGAGGACTGCTAATCCACTTCAGTACAACAGGTAGAACTGCACAGCTGAGAAGCGACACCACCCTAAAACACATCTCAGCTTTGACTTGCCACACAAGACTTTTTATAAAGAAACAGACTTGAGACTCGCTATTTTAATCCACTACTGCAATTTCCTTCTTGAGTCAAGGTCAAATTCGTACATATAAAAGCATGCCAGAGTGCCTGACATGGGGATACAGAAAGCTTTCTGACATCATGTGGTCTTGAAACTAACCTGACCACACTAAACTAGTCTATCTTCAGGGTCACTTAGCAGCACAATAACTTCCCTAACAGAGAACAACAATCAAAAGCAACTCCCTAACAGAATACAATCACCAACACAAGAAAGTAAGATCTTTTGAGGTTGTGGAAGAGAAAAATGCATACACCTCTTTCTTACAACCTGAAATACAGCAAGCATGCAGAGGTCTACAATATTTCAGTAGACACTACAGAAAAACTCACCTGTCTCTAGCTCCAGAGAACAATCTGTACCAGTGTACCATCTTAATGACTACGGTCAAGGGAAGGTGTTCTTCGGTGGTGGTTTTTTTATTTTATATATTTTATATATATATACACACAAATATAAACACACACACCTAGCTTTTAAGCAAAAACAAAAAAACCTTGTAGACATTTAAGCAAGGCACATTTGTAAAAGACATCTCAAAAAATTACATCTATGTGAATAAAAGAGTGCTTTTTCTCCCCCCAGACTTCCGCCTTCAGAAAACAGACATTCACTCTAGATTATTTAAACTTGGAAAAATGCAAGTGTTTTCTTTGAAAAAAATATCTATTGTTACAGCAAAAACTTGGGTTTCCTTTCAAGCAAGATCATATGATTACGCGTTTATATTTTACTTTCCGCAGGAATTTACACACCCCCCATTTGCATCCTGTTATTCATTTAGTGTTTCCCTTTACTTCAGCATGCTGCGTTAATAAAGTGGAGCTTTGGCTCGGTCCAGGCACTCAAGGTGACAATCAGTGCTCACTCTTGCATTTGTCAGATTTATTCTACGGGGTTTTCTGTATACATTCACCTACACAAAACACTCTTTCGGAAAAGCCCTTCTGAGAAGCACTGCATAGACAGATCACGAAAATCGAACCTAGGGGTTTTCGGAGGCTGTTTGCTAATTCTGTTCTTCAAAGCATTAATTTTTCTTTTGGAAGGTGAATTTCACTGAATAATGTTCCATGTTATTTAAGACAACTAAAACAGTAGAAAGATCTAATTTTCACTGTTGTGTCTGTCAGTCATAAATTGGTTACTTTTGTTTATCTTCACTTAAGTCATCAATGTTAGTCTTTAAATACCTTCAGATGGAGACTGATGACTAAACTGATCTGTAGTCCTACAATACAAAGGCCTGAAAAGAAGTAGCAAAAATACTTTTTCTGCTAATAAAACCCATTAAGACAGCTTCTACTGAAGCTATTCTATCTGAAGGTATAATTCTTTTTTTCCAGTAGAGAAATCATAGCCTTGAACTCTAAATCATAGCCTTAAATTTTATCCCAGGACCTTCAAGTGCAAATTGGGCAGAAGAGGGAGCAAGAATAAAAATCAAGCAGTTCCATTGCACAAGAAACTGAGATGATAAATTAAGATTTGCTATTATCACTCCATCCTAAGTAAGACAAAAAACTTGTAATCTTGGATTTATTTCAGAAAACATAATTAAAACAACCACAACAAAGTACATTTCATTGAGACTAGAACTTCTTCAATTCACCAAGAGAACACAGACAAGCAAAATAATTTCTTTTATAGCAGTCTACCTGAGATAACATCTTGCAAAGATTTTCATGAAACTGAGGTGCCAAGAGAACTCTCATTTGATGGGAGAAAATATTTTCATTTGAAAAAAAGCCACTAGAAATATTTGGCCAGCTCTAGCCTTAGAGCTTAGACTTCATACTAAGAACTGTCCTGAACAAGCACAGAAATCAGGAGACTTGAATATATTCTTCAAGCAATAAAACAGAATATAAATTTATAAGCATTAATAAACTGAAGCCAAATGAAAATAAACATTCTATAGTCCTGCAGGAAAAAGCAGAACTATCTTAGACAGGTTTCTTGAGTCCTTTCATCCATGTTTTGGAGGCTGAGACAATCTTAAACTGATAAGGACAGAGGTTATATTAATGTCCAAAAAAGTTTAAAAACCACGTGAAATTTAATATCGACTCCATTGCAATCAAGGTTCTTCAGCTACAGCTGATCAATAAAATTTCATCTTCAATAGAACAATTGTAAAATCTCAGTGACTGCTAAAAGAAAAGGACAATTAATTAAATACAAGCTCCTTGCTTTATTCCTGCAATGAAAAGGATCAGACTATGTCTGCCATTGAAGAAATTGGCGTGAAGCTGACCAGTGCATCTCACCCTACAGAGCAGCTCAGGTAGCAAAGGAGAGAGAGGGACAGGACTCCTTGGCCAGCTCTGAGGTGACCAAGGACACACACTTCTGACCCCATGACTACTCTGAGTGCTGCTGTATTACCCTTGCCAGGACTGGAGTCGGTGCACACCTGCCCACATAACTGGAGAACCTTAGCTGTCGTTTTAATGCCTCATGTCCTGCATTAATCAGCGCTCGGAAACAGGAGAGATTTTGTCTCTATTCTTTACAAGTCACCTTTGCAATAAACTGTAGGAAGGGGCACTATCAATTACTTTATATCAAAACAAAGTCATTTTCTATGCATCATTAAGCAAAATACAACTGGATGGGAACTCATATGACATATTTTGAAACAGTAATAGTTGTACAGAGGCAATTTTCAGAGAGTGAAAAGAGAAATCTCTTGGGTATCTTTGGCAGTCTGATGAAAAGGACTGGAGGACTCATTAAGGGCAATATTACTTCCAAATGCAGGGCATTGAAAGACTGGTGACCTAAGTGAAATATAAGTAGTTACATTTGGTTTCAAGAAAGTGGAAAGCTTACTTTACAGTTACATTGTATATATTCACGCAACTGGAGTTTCCATTAAAATACAGATAAATTTAACAGTTTTAAGTACTTAAACAGCTGAAATCAACATACAGTATAAACTGAATTTTACGAGCAGTTCAAACCCAAATAAATTCCCAATGCTTACCGTCAAAAAAACTTTTAGCTCTCAGGTAACTGACGCTAAGCCTAAGCACAGACAGCTTATCCAATTTGGCGATAACATCTTGAGGGAAAGGCAGCAGGCTCGCCAAGCGGTCCAGCTCCGCATTCAAGCGATCCCTGTGTCTCTTGGATGGATTGGACTTGACTCCTTCAGCTGGGGACGGCTTTACACTGTGGCAAAAAAACAAACACAATATAAATGCCAGGTATGTTCCAAAATGAAGGCAAATATTTGCCAAGCCTAAAGTTACAAATTGTAACATTCTCAAACTGTAACAACCAAAATGTTTTCCCAAGTGACTTTGTTTCCCAGTGGAAAAAAAAAACAAAAACAAACCCTAAAATGGCTTAATCTCCCCTTCAACACACACACTGTTAAAGGAACCCGTTTAAGCTACAACATCTATTTGAACTTGCGATGAACATTTGAGACCTTTGAGATTCAGCATTTTTTATAAGAAGCTTCCTATATTTTCATTCAAATTTCACTTGAATTCTTCCTAATGTTAGTATTCCAAATACATCAATAACTTTTAGTAATATTTGTGTACAAATAAATTTGACAGTACACTTTTTAACTTCAATAATAATTTTTATCAGTTTGGATCAGGCTAGTATTAATGTTTTAGCAAGTTGCTAGCCATCCAAAACTATACAGAAGACCATGAGATATAGCTCAGCCAGCATGTAAAATCTTTGTAGGAGCTCATCCTTTAAGTCACCTCTCAGCTGAAGGCATTTCATTTGAGCACAGCATGACAAAGCATGCCTTTGTACCTTACAAAGAACAATTTTAAAATATTTGTGTTATGAATTACATAATGAAGTTTTTGTAAACTTGCTATTTTCCATTCATATCCACCCTGAGCTCCAGTTCCAGATACTTGGATGCTCACACCTTCCCACATACACAGAAGTCTGGGAACAGGTTTAAAGCCCTACTCATTTTAACTACAATTAGTCATTGCAAGCCAATACTGAAACCAAATCATTTATCCGCATAAGCCATAGTACATTTTATGTTCTTTATTAAACAGTTTTCTAATTAGAGTGACTCATTGTCACTTTTCCAGTACTGCAATTCTACGTGAGATCTACAGCAGTTATCAATTTGTGCTGCTCTCACAGAAATGTTGGTTCTGCAAGATGCATTGCTCAAAAATACTGAGCATAAAGACATTCAGCAGCTACTTTCTTCAGTATTTCATTTAGTCTGCTCCCAACTGTCATCCTTATATCAATTTTATGATAAGCAATTGGAAAAGCACCAATAGTTATTTTTGCCACTGCTTAAACCATACAGAAAAGTAATTTCATCTTGTGTTTTCAGTGAAATGAGTACTGATAGAGCAGACATTCTTATTTTTAGCTTGTTTTTACTTTATGTTTCAATTACACTTCTTGTTAGTTTAAATTCAAGCCCTTCTTTATATAGCCATTGCTTATTCAATTGTCACTTGTCAAAAACTTGAACTTAAGCCTGGCTGCCTGCTGCCCAGCACTACAACTGCCCTTTTCCACATTAAAGGAGCCTTGTGCGGAGCTTGGAAATGTGAAGATGCATAATACAAAATGTTGTTAACAGACAGAAGTATAATCTATCAGCAGAAATTACTTTCCAGATGGATAAAGTTAAACTTGCTGCAGAGTAAATATTGTAAATTAGTAGTACTTTATCCTAAAAACACTTGAAAAGTGGGCAAAACAGTTGAATCAAGAATTACGAAAATTCTTTCTCTTGGAAAAAAAACATAGGCTCATCATCAATGGCAATGGATGACAAACTATTTGGTTAGATGTGTGCTTCGGTCACAAATCATGACTTTGACACCAGCAGTTCATCATACACCCGAGTGAACATTAAACTTTAAGTAATTTAGCAAGGTTTTCTTCGTATTTTCTTATGCTGGCAGAATATTAACTTATACAAGCCATATGATTAACAAAACTTAAATACAGCCCTAAAAAAATAAAGTTCAAAATCATCAAGCATTAGCAGCAACATTAAAGGGTATTTCTTAAATGGTTTTTATGTATTAGACTGTTTCTAAATGTAGAAACAAAATAATGGATTTCAAACATTAAGCATGTAACAGTTGTATAACAACCAGTGAACAGCTAACTACTATCAAATCAAAGTGGTCTGCTTCTGGAGAGCAGAGGACCCCATAGAAACCATTCAACACACAAACTTTACAAAATAAATCAGCACTAAGTAACACGCTCTTCTATCTTGACAACTGTCCCCTGCTTTGCTTTAAACTTGCAAATTGACAAAGTAGTTGAAACTATGTGCAACTGTGCAGTCATCTCATCAGACTGTCAATTAGATGTGATTATTTTTCTACTTTAAATTTACTTTCTAAAGATTTCTCTTACTTTTAACTAGCTCAAAGCATTTCTGAATACTGTCACCCGTATTTGCAGCATAAATCTTGCCATATTCTCTCCCCTCGCAAATCAAACATTGATTATCCCTAATTTTCCCCTTTGTCACCCAACTAAAATTCATTATATAAAAATGGACCCTTCAGTGACAGAGGGAATAAGGACGGAAGTGCCGGGGGCATAAGCAGCAAGCTAAACCATTTTCCATCCACTTATATAAACCCTCGATGCTAAAGACAGCCGAGCTTCAATGCAGAAAATTATCTTCAAGGCAAATTATGTGCGATGGCAAGATTAAATCCATGCATGTGCTTTATTTAAAAGAGAAAAAAAAAAGACTAAAAGAGGGAATGTATTTAAGCTGATCTCTCCACTCTTAATCTTCTACCTTTCATAGGAAATCTGAATTCCCTAATCAAAGGCCAGAGGTCTCTGTACACGCAGTGCCTCCGAACTGATCTCCAATCCTTATTACCCAACAGCTGCAAGACAAGCAAGAACGCTTAATTTTTGACTTCGCAATTTTAAAGGATTTGCCATCACAACACCAGCTGACTGCTGTTTTCACAGGTCTGCTACAGAATACTTAATCAGAAGTTTTCATTACACACGCTCATCATGTGCACCTTCACAGACATTAACACTAAATTATTAAAAAGCGCACAATTACCTGAGTCTAATTATTATCAAAAGGTTAAATTAAGTTTCAATATTTATATGCTCTTTTGTATTATTTTAAAGGGAAATTGAAGCAGTTTCTGAGAAAATGCAAAGAGAGCACAAGTTTATTTTGTTCATGACAATATAAAACATTGCAGAAAAACGTAAAAAACCCAACAAGCAAGCACTGAAAAGCATGATTCCTTAGTAACAAGAAATGAAATCAGAGAATAAAATAACATGCAAGAAGAACACTAGAGATACCGAGCCATGTTTAAAAAAAACCTAATTTGTTAAAAACCCCTAATTATTAGTTTATCAGAATTGTCTTATTGCTTAGGAAAGAAGGACATAAGAAAGAACATACAAGCCACCCAACTAATGGATTTAACCTTCTCAGCTTTGAATATTTTTCTTCTCATATTAATTAGTACATGCAATAACATATGTTCTTCTTATGCATAGGATTTCACACAGTGGAGGCCAGGTATATGAAATCAGTTATCACTAAGCAAGTAATATAATCCTAAAAAAATTCTTTATTTACTTTAGCAACAGAAAAATACTTCTAAGCATTTACTTCTATTTCCCACACTGAATTTACAATTACTGAAAATTCAGCTGATGATTTCTTCGGAAAAAACACATAAGACACAGACTATCAACTTATTAGATTTAAAGTTGTTGTCAACCAATCTTGACGGGGCAGAGACCCGTTGCAGTGGTTTTTTCAGCAGAGACTGAAACCAGTCAAATTCAAACTGCTGAAGGGATAAAGTTGTTTTTCTAGTAAAACCTCAAGTGACATGCTACTCATCTGAAGCTGGGCTACTCTTTGTCCTCCAGTAGCAAATAGTTTTAGTTTGTTTAGGTTGGTTTGGTGCATGAAGGATTCAACCAGAGTGATAGAAACATCCAGAACACCAATCAAGAATGAAAGTTTGACACTCAGTTTTAACATATCTCAGTACTTTTTAAGATAACAAGCCAAGATTTCTTGGAAAAAAGAAACAAAAAATTATGTTCCCGTCTACTGACCATGTTACCTATATATGTATACCTCCATTTGCTGCAGATTCTCTTTCTAAAAAGTATACTTTTACAAGAAACATTAACCAAAACCAACCAATCAAAAAAAACCCACAAGCCCTAAAACAAGTGACTTTTAAGTAGCAGTCTACATGTAACATACGTGTAACATACATGTAACATACCCCAAGACTGACAAATATATATAAGAAGTTTATTCTACATATGACAATAGTCTTATTGCCTCCATTTCAAATAAGGGGTGCAAACTGCTTTGTAGCAGATACCGCTTTACACAAAGGAATATTTCAATGATTATTTTTCTTTACTGATGCACTTCCTTTTTGAAAGCTTATTCTGGCACTTCTTGTTTGTTTGTCTTGTAAGAATACATAAATAGTTTCAATTTTTTAAATTAAAATGTCTCTGCTCTGCTTTCTAACATTAGTAGGACTACTCATCATTAAGGATCAACCAGTGAAACTTCTGGAGTACTTAATGTCATAAATACCTTTAAGATAACACAGAAGAAAACCCTATCATAATTTTTTTTAATTTAGTCTATTAAATAAACAAATCATTATGCTTTTTGCCTCTGCATAGTATGAAACATTTAGAACTCCCCACCCCATTCCTTGTCTATTACATTTATCCAGTTATACAAAAAAATTCTTATCCAAACACTGAAAAAAAAAAGAAAAACAAACCAAATCAGAGCTAGTAGGCAGAAAGACATAAAAACTGCAAGTTGGAGCTGTACTTACATAATACCTTTCATCTCATGTTAGAATCTATCTGCAGTAAACCCCACTCCCATAAACCTTGCATTTTTTTCCCCCTCCAACTACAATACTAGTATATTAGTTCACTTAATAATCACTAGATAAAAAAAAAATTCAAGACTTGGAGAAAAAGACAAAAACAGAAAGCAGGGGCCACGCATTGCTCCCCAAGCCTCAGTGGGGAGTGAGACACCCCCCAGCCCTGCTGCCACCAGGGGGACTCGCGGGGTTCAAACCTTAAAGAGGGAGGAAATTGAAAGACTCCAAGGTATTGAGAAAGTGATTTCTGTAGCATATTACAAGCAATTGGAGTGCACATGTTTTGCATCTTTTTTTCTCTTCCCTTACATGACAAGGTAACAAGATGAATTTCAGGAACAGTCGACTATTATGTTCCCCTGTGATTGCTTTCCTTTTTCAGCTGCAATACTGTAATTCCCGACAGAATCAAAAAAGCACATTTCAACACTTGGCACTGTCAGACAACAGCCTGTGATTCCTTCTCAAATTCTGTTCTCTACAGGGCACACAGTAAAAACTGGGAGTTGTGGGGAAGGAAGTTTCTTAAATTGTTATAGAAATGGAAGAAGGTCTAAGCCATGGTCATAATTCTATAAGCTGTCTCCACAGATTTCTAATTATTATGCTCCACTGAGAGTTACATATATGGCAAACAAAACATTAGAAATATCAACAGATACAATCTCTTCTATAAAATATACTAGTCTCAGTAATGTATCACCTCTTTTATTTTTTTTTTTAATAACTGAATTCTGCTGAGGGGAGGAAAAATCAAACAGATTAAAATGACAGTAGTGTCAAACCTTTATTAGCCAGCACCAAGTATATCTTTCCTCTCTCCCACAATCACTTAAAAAAAGCCTGTCTCACTTTTTTTGGCCTAAAGGTGCGGTCTGTAAGTAGTTATGTGAGAAATCAGAGCCCTCTGACCCACTAGCAATTTCTCCAAGGCTGGCCCAACAGAAGCAGCAACCAAAGAGCATAAGACATTTTGAGAAGAAAAAAAGCACATGAACACAATAAATGTGTTAAAAGCAAGATAAATGTCTTACATAAAAATAATTTCCTGTAATCCAAGCAAGGTGGGTTAATAATCAGCCTGCACTTCAATTACAGGTGAACAAACTGTTTCAAAATGAATACTTTTATTTTGAGAAGAAACTTCTCCCTCTGATCCTAAGGCAAAGTCCCTCAATAGATAAATAGTTCCCATTAGTAATAAAGCTTCAAGTTCAACTAATCACAGCAGTTTAGCCAACTTACATAACAAGAAGATACAGGGAAAAGGATTACTTACATAGATGCTACAGCAAGATTAAACAGAAAGGTTTCACATCCTCTAGCCAAGGCTAACCAAAATTTAATAGCAAGCCAGACATTAGGCGATCTCACCAGCAAGGCAGAATACCTCACCCTTTCACAATCAGAACCATTTGCCTTTAGCTATTAGTAGGCTACAAATGCCACCAATACATTTCATTTCCTCGTGAACAAACCTGGATTTCATTCTTAAAAATCCAAATCTGCAGTGTGAATTTAATTAGGTACCACTATTTTCTAGCAGGAGAATTAAATACATATATATACATTTTTAGACTGTTTTTTCTAATTTGTGGGGTAAAAAAACCCAAGCTATGTACATGGATTCATTCTAACAAGTCCAACGGTAAAGAAGCAAGCACTCAAGCTAATTCCCTTCACCCCAAGACAGGTGTCTGCTGTGAATCCAAAGGCATATCATTCACAATATAATTTCATCAAATATTTTTCATTCTTTCCTTTAATGATTTTGTAGTCCTTGCAGTTATTTTACGCCTGCAGAAGTAGCCCACCGAAATGCTCAGGGACTTTTTGAGCTTTGCTTGTTTTTGTCGCAACTCAGTAGTTTACCTTTGCTACTTTTTATGACCTATAGATTCTTGACTTTCAGTTGAAAGTGCAAGCTAAGCATCTCCTCTAGCCTAAAAATTCCCCTTTCATGAGGGCACTGTTTTAGTGAAGCATATAAAACCTAGGATGCAAACCTAAAGCAGGTGCATCATACAAAATTACTCCAGCACAAAGCTGTTCCCACAGTTTCAAAAATATAAATTAATAAACAAAAAGCCACCATATAGCCAGGCTGCTTTCTTTTTTTCCCCTCTTTCGACTGGTCTACCGCACTTTGGTTTCTTTGGCTCTGCACAGATAAACGCATCTCATGCGGTACCGGAGGTTTAGCCGGGGTTCAGCCCTCCCTGGCAGGCCCTAAACGGTGGGAACCGGCCAAGCCTTTCCCGGCTCCGACCCCGCGCTCCCCGCAGGGACACCTGAGCGGGCCGGCGGCCGCGCGGTGCGGAGCGCTGCGGGTGCGCAGGGGGGAGCGCGGCACCCACCCCGGCGGGGCGAGCGCAGCCACCGCGCGGAGCCGTCACCTCAGATGCCTCCCAATCTAGGTCCCCCGGCTGCGCCGCGCTGCCGGCACCGCTCCCTCCTTCCACCGCCTCGACCCTCCGCACCCCGACACTCCCTTCTTCTTTTTAATCGGGGTGGGGGAAAAAACCGTAAAAGCAGTAACAATCCTGCCGGCACCCCGAGGCACCGGCGCTCCCGGGCGCCCCTGCCCCGCACC